>JACSZP010011438.1:0-15394 GCA_016161895.1 Pinna nobilis
TTGTTGTTGTTGTTGTTGCGTTGTTGTTTAACGTCCCACTCAAGAATATTTCACTCATATGGAGATGTCACCGTTTGCCGGTGAAGGGCTACAAATTTTGCCTATGCTCGGCACTGCTGGCCGTAGAGCAGGGAGGGTTCTTTAACGTGCCACCACCTACTTGGACACGGGACTTCGGTTTTTAATGTCTCATCCGAAAGACAGGGACCGCCAACCGCGGAGTGGCGCTGACGCGGCTCGAACCCGGATCTTCCGATTCGCAGTCGTACACGCTAACCACTCGGCTACGGATGCCCCTGTTTTATTACTGTTTTTGTTGTCAATAAAACATCCTATTTGGATACTGAGGGTAGGAAGGAATTGAACTGTCGTATTTCTTTAAGGTTGTTGTATAATTGATGTCAAAATTCTCTGACACAACAAAAGGGTAACAAGTAATTCATCGTCGAAATTGTATCTCAATGTACTCTATTCCATTGAAGGTTAGTTGGATAGTTCGATTGAATCATCTAACAATTCAAACAGGATTATTTATCTGATAAACAAGTCTTTTTATTGATTAATATGTGAAAGCGAAGCATGACCCTATGGTAATCAATAATAATTATAAAACATAAATACATCATTCCCTGTGAATGAAGCTGCAAGGGCGTATTAAGCATATCAAATTGGGGGAAAAACAACATTTTTATGTAAATATTTTTCGGGGGTTTAAAGTGCGTTTCCGGGTGCCCCTGTACCATGCAATAAATAAGTTCATCAATATGTAAATATTTATTTCTGAAAGGTCATCATTACATATACATGTATATATGTACTAGATAAAGATGTATACACAAATACGCATATGAGGATAAATTGTGCTCTAATAATTTGTTATAAAATTCTGTAGATACATGGATGTTAGAGGCATGCGATCGCTCTGCATAATTGTTTACACAGACGAAAACAAACCCACACACAATCACAAATACACATCGAAAGATATTTATAGGAAAAAAGACTTCTGACTTACATCAGCTGAGATTCATATGGAAATATAAAGGAGTGCAGCTATTTCCTACACAAAATCCAATACAAGCTTTAAAGCCATCGTCTTGGCCTTATTGACTAATTCAATCTTAAATGGACATTGGAACCTACTTATATTGGAATCACGTTAAATTTGAAATGATTTTTATTTTTAAGTTTCTATGTTACTATTTTAACCCAATTATTTTGACAACCCGGTTTATTTGAAAGAAAAATTCAATCCCTTTCCGTTTCAATTTATCTAAGTTCGGATGAACTTAAACTATTTGTGGTGATATAAAAAAACACATTATTTTGTTTTAACACCGAGACACTCTAATATTTTGTTGAATTTGATTTATTTGTTTACGTTTCAAAGCATCTTGATTTGTTTTTGTGAATAAGTGGTCTGGTCTAGCTTGGATGGACTTTTAATAAAACAGCGATTGTCGGAAAATGTCTAAGCTCGTCTAAGGTTATGCAGAAAAAGTGTGAAAGTTTTCTAACGGTAGGCGAACGCCGAAGGTCGAGTTAACTATGTCAAAAGGCCTTGTTCCGAAGCCCTAATTATTAGAAATCTATATGTGAAATATCAAACCCTATCTTTTTTCAGTTAAATATATATAGCCCAGGTTAAAGTACTGTCAACGGCACCGCCATCGACGACGACAACGACGATGTTGGGGCGTGCTATTGGCACCCAGGAAATAATTTTGATTTAGCGAGCTAAAATCAGTATGAATGATTTAGGTTCAACTTTGCACTTCTGTGGGGCTCAAGATCTGAATAATATATGGGAAAAATGATTTATCGTTCAACTTGCTTCACAGACTACTAGGTGACAATTTATGTTGTGGAGTGATGATAATATTGATTTTGTGACCTCTTTTTAATCCACTGGGTCATTCAATTTAGATCATGGTAGGATCAGTGTGCCTTAAGATATCGTAATGTGCTAAACTTTCATCAACAGCATGAAAGGAATACCAAATTTTGCCATGGAAATGAATATCTAAAATCAGTTTAGATCAATGATAAACAGTTGAATCTGCAACAACATCTCCCTTGGTAGACAGGCATCCTTGGAAGACCACATTAGTTGGCGACTATCGCACTTCGTAAAATCCACCTCACAATTTATATCATTAAATGAAATTTAGTTTCTTTATCATTGGTCCACTAAAAAGATTATCACATTTATCACAGCAACTTTTGCAAGACACTATGTTGACCTACACAGCTTAGTTTCGTTATACTTAGAAAACCCCTGACTTATCAGACCAATTTAAGCCAGTCATGTGGTTGGTTTAAAAACCGAGGTCTGACGGTACCTAAGAGACTACTTCAATAATTAGACCAATTTAAGCGAGCCACTCCGTTCCACACTACGATGGCGACCACCTAACTTTTCAAACGAATTCACGCCACACAAAGGAGTTCAATACTAGTATGAGGACTATCTTACATTTTAGACCAGTCTACGACAATTGCATGATTGCTTTTTAATAGCAAGGTTCAAATGTACTGAGGAGACCACATCACTTGTTAGATCAATTGAAACCAGACACTTTAATGGTCTTAATAGCGAGGTTCCACTGTACGTAAGAGACTACCTCACTAATCATATTGGTTTAACGAAGAATTCGTTGTACTATATTTGGTTTATTAATAACTAACTTTGTTTCACGCCATGTATGTCTTTATTACCATTCTACAATGTTTGATCTCTATCATTAAAATTAATGATTTCAAATTTACTGCTTTTACTATTTTCTTTTATACCACGTGTGCTTAGGTTCACTAATCAATCTCCATGATATAAACCATCCATGTAAATGTATTTTTTGTGTGTGCACGTCCAGAAGGGATTATTATATACAGTTGTTCACAGTATATTTGAAATCGTCTCCCATAATGCATCAGAAAAAAACTACTGAACACCTGACCTCGATGTCTAAAATGAAATGGTAAAAGCACAGGTAATTGACAATAATCTTGAAAAAAAAAACTTTCAGAAAGACATATATATATGTCCTAGTATTACATGTTTATGGTTTCAAGGTTATATATTGGTACATATGATTTGCCGTAAATTCTACAATTTTATAAATCTTGTACGTACAGAAAGGACACCAAACGTCTTCAGAAATTTATCTTGTAAGAGGTTTCCGGATGGACGCCATTATTCCTTTAAAATTTTCAAAACTTATTTTCGTCCCAGAAATCTACAGTGTGTTTATATTTATTATTCTGTTCAAATCTTTTTAAAGTAATTTACTTCAAATGAAAGCAAAAGTTAATTGACTTTTTGGACTTTCCAGGAGAATACCAAATCACGCCAATAAGCAGAAAATGAATCCTACAGCCTTTTTGTACCTCGAAGATACGCGTATCTTTGTAATTCAATTATCATAAGCCCCTGAGACGTCCACCGCTGACGCCATATTTAATTTAAGTGTAACCGACAGTTTCCGCTCACACAAACTTATTCAGTCGTTCTACAGATATTTCGAATTCAAATTCATGTGCAAGCACGTGCACATTATATTATCTTCGACAGACCCATCTGAATCGTCAAGATACATATCTAAATTTTACAATGTTGACTTTCAATTCCATTGGGGTTCGTGACAAAGGAATTTCAAATTTGTAATTGAATTAATGCTTTGGTATCTGTTTCCTGTTGTGTTGACTTTTAGCTGACTGTCACTCAGGAACCAATAAATATCAAAGGATATATTATTGTTGTGTCTCAGGTTCCATCTTGTTGAATCTAATGTCACTGTCGTCTAGTCTCTGGTCTTTGTCTCAACCTCTGTTTTCGAGTTGAAAGAGACCTGATAGTTCAATTGAGTTCAGAGAGAGAGAGAGAGAGAGAGAGAGAGAGAGAGAGAGAGAGAGAATCTTTAGAAATGGGACTACTTCATATATCACGTTATACCCTGTGGGGTTTGTGCAGAATTTCTATAAGTGATAAAACGACGCTGGCAGACAATAAACCGTGCTAACGTCATTTCAGCTGGAAAATTACGTAAAGTTATATTGGATATACTGTTCTATTATAAATGTTATGGGATCCCAGGTGCTATATGAATGAGTCCCATTCATGTAGAGCACAAACGGAATTCCCTATGCCACGAATCCCTGTGACCCACATTCAGTACTGTCCGGGCAAGCGGTTTTACTCAGCCGATTTTACGGAGAGAGACGATGTGCAGCGACAATAACCTCTTGTTACTAATGCTTAAAATAAGATACTCTACATCAACCATTTAAAAAGGAAATCCTTTCTCACTTCTTGTAAATGGGTTACGTGTCTGATGAGTGTCGTGTATGAATCAGATGAGCTTTAAACATCCGTACGATGTAAACCAGTTCTAAGTCAAAAGTTGAATATTTTAACATTTATCATTTAATTAAAACTTTTAATTGAAACTTGAGATACGAGTTGAATAAGATCATTTGAGTTACAACTGATTCTTATTTTTAGAAAATGTAACAACCAATCAGGTAAGATTAATTTTCTGCCACTGTAAATATTTTGACATGGTCGGTGTGTTTTCCTTGTCCTTTTACACTCCAAACCACAGTATACTCATAAAACATGCAAACAGACATAGAAATAAATGAATACGGATAAATTCTGCATATAAACAATATATATTTGCATATATCACAAATCGAAATTTACAATTCATTAGGTTAAAATTGTAACATAAATATTTTAATACAAAAATAGACTTTCATATATGTAATATTTCCATTTCTGTCATCTTATTAAACACTACAATATTTTATCACGATTCATTCTTTTGTAAAAAGTTTTGAGTTTGTTCTTGCCTTAATGAAGGACTACATCGGACTGAGTAATGACCATGCCTAGAGGATCCAAATCTCTGCATTTCGTATGATGATTCTGCCTCGGCCCTCGATGTGCGAGAGTAATGTCGGAATGCACGATAGAGTGTTCTGTGAATTGGAGGCGAAAAAACGAAGTAAATGACCGGGTTGATGGAACTGTTAAATAACCACGTAATACGCGCGATAACCAAGGCTGGCGTACAATCTTGTTCTGTCGCACATGTTTTCGTGGCATTGAGAATAAAGCACACGGGAAAAAGGGATGCAGAGAGCATATAAATAGCTAAAATAATACCAGTTATTTTTGACATCCTTTTTACCAGTTTTGGATGGTTGTTCCCCGTTGAATTTCCTATGATTCGAACCTTCAGTCTATGTAATAATGCAATGATAATGATTGGCATTACAAGCAAATAGGATCTAAATCCAACAACGACTGAGAAGGTATCCACGCATGTCTTAAACCGGAGAACATAATAAATCCCTGCAAATATTGCACTGAAAATCCACACAGAGAATGAAGCTCCAATAATCTCTGAATTTGTTAGAATCCTAGACTTATACGGATACACTAAGATATAATAGCGGTAGCTCAGTAACAGCAAAACATGCGCCGCTGACAAATGGGTAACACCGTAATGAATACTCATAAATATCTGGTCATTGTCGAGAAACTGGAATAATTTCTTTATCATAACATGAACTATATACTGTGACAGTGAGGTTAGATCGGCTAAAGCCAGGGCAGCAATCGCCACGTAGGTTGGCGTTCGAATAGTTTTGTCACAACATACTTTAAGAATTGTAACGATGTTCCCAAGTAATCCGAAAATTGTTATAATATACGCCAGGACACTTACGTCCGAGTTCATCTCGATAAGAAAAGGTATCATTAAGTTATCCCTTCCACATGGGTCCGTATAATTCGTAATTGTATCACCTGTGACTGTCTGCAGCAGGCCATTGCCACTGGCATTCACATCTGTATCCATAAGCACAGATTTAAGAATTAACATTTTCTATCTTATCAACACTGACAGATGACACTCGTCTTAGTATCGTTATTCCACCGTTTTTCCTTGCTTGTTCCAGATAGACATCGCTGTTATATCAGCACTGTTCAGCAGTTCTTGTGTTAATAGTGTTAACTCCACAGAGCGACTGATTTCTCTTCCCCTACTACCTCCGCTTATATTTGTACAGTTAAGCATCCAGATAAATGTACAAGCTCCATGTCGTAACCACGTGATCTTTGTCATATTGATTATAAACTCGCTATACGCAATTCGCCAGGTTTCCGCATTTGATAATGATAGTATATGCATGTATATTATATTATTCATAAAATTTAAAACATAAATACGGAACGAATAAAACATTTACAAAAGCTTTCTAGGGTATGATTTAAGATCGTTCTAAAGATCAGGTGTTTTAGAGGTGTTAACAACACAGACAGTTATATCATGCAAACAAAAACATTTTACTCAAATATTTACTCGTCGTGGGGGCTACGTGTGCTTAATAAAGACTGCCCTATCGCATTGACGATCCAACGAAATTACTGGAATAGAAAAATATTATCCTGAGTATGAATAGTTTTATAGTTACGAAAAGTGTATAGTTTATATTCACTAAATAATCCTTCTAAATATTCCACATGAAAATCATTTAGAACTCCAAACCTCGCGTGATGACAAGCGTGACGAATTTATTTTCAATATCACGATTTTCCCGGTTCCTGAGTAGCAATATCCCGTCTTTTCTTACCTATGGTGTTTTCATTTCACATTTTAAAAGCTACCAAGGTAATAATCCTCTTTGGATTGTTTTATTCTCAGAGCCAGGCGATTCGCTTAGAAGCTCCTTACACAGGGATACGCCGTTGAACCCTTGAAATTCTAACTACGAAAGCGTTATGGTCCGTACTGGGAACATGTTAAACAATATTGAAGCCCCCCCCCCCCCTTCTCGGAGACAGCGGATGATATTCTGAAGCGCGACCAGTGACAACCGGTTGGTATTCTGATAAAGGACACGTGACAATTTCAAACCATCTCGATATTTTACTGAACACGCGTACGTTAGGTTTCAGTTGAACATCTGAGACGGATGACGACAGGAGAAGCCGACTCCTTTAGGATACCTGATCCCATTCCAATAGAGATTTGCAATAGTTTCTCACGTTGATACCGTTATCACTCCCAAATTGTCGTACTTTTAGGGTGAAACAAGGTACCTCTTCAATTCTCTTTCATATATCTTTATCTTATTATTTTGTGTGCCAGGTATGACTCTTTTATAATGACATTTCAATTACCAAATATTTGGGTACGCCTCATGGATTTTGCTATTTTCTATATAATTGTTTTAACAAAAGAATATATGATCCAACCTTGATGTCTAGATATGAATATTGTACTTCACCCCGATTTCCCATAGCCTTGCCGAATGTTCGGTATTGTTTATACATTCAAACTGCGTGTATTAATAAAGGGAAACTGAGAGTTGGCCATTGTTGAGTTTATTTCTCTTGACAAAGAACTAAGAAACATGTTTATATCAAGGGTTAAGTGTATGTCACACATACATAAATAATGTATATATGATATCCACAATATACATACATGACAACGATTCAGTTGTATGCTCATAACGGGAATGATCAGCATTGATAAAGATATTGGAAGAATTGAAACGACACATACCTTATTGCTTTCAATATAGTCAATCTCGTGATAAAAACACACGGTATACGAAATATAGATAAATATGATTGATGTTTAAAGAAGGAAATTGTTTTTTAGACTAGAACTAAGTGGCTGTTGGTGCCCATCGAATGGACATAAAAAGACCTTGACTTCTTTATCATGACAAGATCATGACTACTTATGAATGGATGCTGCAACAACATGTTGACCTATTTCCGCAGTCAACGTCTTGTTCGATCGTTCCAGAACAGAGGAAAACTACTTGTTAACTAGTTTGAAGTAGAAACTTCGAAACTAAGGACTTGTCTTTTTCTAAACACATCTAATATTTCAAAAGTCAGTTTCCGGTTTCCGACCAATTAGTAGACAACCAATCAATTTTTGGGGTGCCAAAATAAGCCACTTAATCAAACTTGATTATTATGGGAAAGTGATGTCCAGCCAACGTCCGATCAATTACAACTTTATTCCTTAAGTGGTTTAATTGTTATCGAATTAACTTCCTGTTTCCACACTGATCTTAGTATCTGGAAACTTGTTCAGAAATTGTGGAAGGTCCATTTAAAGCTTTAGTTTAATATATGTCCTTCTATCTTTGTCTTTTCTCATAAATTCCACAGACAAATATGAATATAGGATATTATGAAATAAAAATTGATTAAGTGAACGTTAACCTCCGACCTTCAGTATTTCACTAGTTTTTCTTTAATTTCATGTAGTTTGAAGCATTCGATTCTCTACTACAGAACATAAAAAAAATCGACGAACATGTATTATTTCAAAAGTCTGTTTCTGTTTTTTTTTCCAATTAGTAGACAACTAATCAATTCTCTTTAAATTTTAAACCAAAAATAAGCCTGTTAATCAAACTAGATTATTATGGGAAACTGATGTTTTTCCTGGTCCAGACAACGTCCGATCAATAAAGTATTCATTCCTGGAGTGTTTTAATCCGTCACCAATTTAGTAACATATTTTCAATACACTAAGTATCTGAAGGATTGCTTAGATATTGATAGTCCACTTATAGCTTTATTCTTATATACCATCGTACTAATGTACAGTAGAACCTTACTAATCCGGACGCCTTCGTTCCCATGCAAATCGTCCTGATAAATAAAGTATCCGGATTACCGAAACAACACATCTATAATAACCTGTTCAAATTAAAATACATGTATTTGTTCCCAGGAAATATGAGAGTTTCGAGTTTCATCCGGATTACCGTTATTCATTCCGGAACTACATGAGCCTCGAGCAACTGGTTCCACAGATGAAGTTCCGCTGTATGTTATACGTCGTAGCCAGTTTAAATCTTGTCTTTCTTTTGATCGTTTTTAAGTCAAGTTTCACGGGAAACCGATTTAAAAAGGATTATTTATTAGTTTGGTCCCCTGTGAGATACTTATCAGACATTGAAATACAACCTTTGTACTTTTATGAAACAAATAAAATATCACTAACTTAAATATCCTTAACCGGAAGTAACCTCGCTGGAATCATTGATGTGATCTCGCGCATCAAGTCGATTCTAGAGTAACGAAAATGACGGACACGGAACAACTAGAAAGTCTCCTATTTTGTCCGGATAATAAAGCATCCGGATTATTGGCGTCCGGATAAATGAGGCTCGACTGTATTTGTCTTGTCACATAATTCCCCCTGATATATATGAATGGAGAACTTTATGAAAAACATGATTAATTAAAAATTACGACAAAGAAGATTTTTTTAAAAAAATACGTATGATGGGCATCAAACTTCAAATCTCAAACTACGTTATATTTTTCCACTTGATCGCAGAAAAGAGCTAGAACTAATATTGCCGATTACAACCGAATGTTATTTGTAATTTTTGTCTCCGAAAAGTTCATTTTACGATATAAGACCAGCCATTTATCAGTTTTTTTGTATTGCTGTTGTTGCTTTTTGCTCCACCTAGCATCACTCACAAATTAAATGGCGATGAAGGGAATCAAATTATGGCCTATGTTTGGTATTTGTGGCCATTGAGCAGAAAGGGATTTTAACCGAGTCGACCTTTCCTTGGAAACGAGATTTTTTCACCCAACGGACAGAGAAAATAGTAACAATCTTCGATGATAAAACCACGACTTTCCGGTCCGTAGACAAGCATTTTTCCTTCATTTTGCAATCGTCCTATTTTGATCCTCACTACTGAAGCTTCGGCTTTTTTCGCGAGTATTTTGATTTGGGTTAATTACGCGAAAGCAGGCACTGGCGAAAAAAAATGTGTATCGCCTCGCCTAATATCCTAACCGACATAAACATGAAATTTAGTGCTACTACATTTACACATAATCGCACAAATATTGTTTCTGTGTATAAAATATGACTACAGACTCGCCTGATCTAAGTTTTGCGATTGTTTTAGATTTCAAATGTAAAAAGATCCGTTTTAGAATGGTTCATTGTAAAACACAACTTTTTGTGATAACCTCATTTAAGTAATTTCAACATAGAACATGTACTTTTTTATATTTCAAAATACTTTTATAGCATATTTCTATCATAATTTGCGATATTTTTAGGCATATAGCTGAAAAAAAATATTTTTGTAATTTAGTTTTGCCAACAAAAGACAACATTTTGTCGCCACGTTGACGCTACTTGAAATAATGTGTTATGTAGTCATAAAAATGACTGTACATATCGATTGTGTTATTTCTACTTGTATTAACTTTCAACACGTTACTGATGTACTGTAATCATACTCTCTGCAGTCAACTGCCATCCAATGTTATGAAATTCTGATTCGAAAATAAAATTAATATGCTAAGTGTGTTTGGTTTGGTTAAAAATTAATCGCTGTTTTCAATTTTGCCACTGGGCAGATTTGTTTGTATTGCGGAATTATCCTGTTTTTATTTTTCTTTCATTTCCTTTATTTCATTTAATTATTATTAGTAATGATGCCCATTTTTTCAAAATTCTACAAAAAAATGCAAGCATTTTGTTAAGATTCAAGGCTAAAATGCTGACGTGTCAAAACTTCCTTCCGTAGGCACTCTGTGAAATCCTGGTTGATTGAAAGCGCTTTCTCACGATTTTTGGATAAACTACCTCTTGTCATACTATTCATAAAATATTTAACCGTCATTTTCAATTCATAAAATTTCCACAGGAAATTTGTATTTACTCAAACGTTTGTCTGATAGCTTATTGAGAAATACACACTACTTATCGTTTGAAAGCTGTGACTTACGTCGTTTTTATCATTTGTTTTCTGCTGTCCATCTGTGTTTACATTCCCATGATTTAGTTTGTTAGTTTGAAAAAGATGCGACACAAGCCTACCATAATAGCAACGAAAAGACGAAGGTCAAGTGACAAACTGAGACATTATTTATTCAGAACACGACAAAAGATTTATACTCGAGGAGAGTATGAGAAAATCATAGATTTGATCACTTTTAAATTTCCTGTTCCACTTATTATCCGTGCATAACCCCCACCCGAAAGCGTGGGGTTCGGGTTAAACATATAAATTATTGTTATAACTTAAAGATGGGAGTGTAAAACAGACGCACGGGACTTCGGATTATGAATTACCCTGCAATGTCAGCTGTTGTCAAATTAATACCAAGTTTTGTTTTTACTCATCAATTATTGAACTTATTCATATCATAGTGTCTATGTATGTCTTGAAATCGAGCATTTCTAGGTTGGTTGGTCGCATCTATGTTTATCGTCCCACTCAAAACTTTTCCGCTTATATGGAGATGCCACCGTGTGCAGTTGAAGGGTGATAAGTTTGGCGTATGCTTGGCACCTAACGACGTAGAACAGATAGGGTTCTTTAACGTGTCGACACCAAGAGTGACACGGGATTTCGGTTTTTACTGTCTCGTTCGAGGGAAAGGGGACGACAGCCAAACGCTGAACAGCGCAGATTCCAACCCACAACCTCACGAACAGAAGGCTAACCACTGAGCCACGGATCCCGAAACACTCCTAACAAGGATGTGATTGGTCAGCAAAATGTTTACATTCATATTCGAATGAAATACTCTAGATCGACCTCGTTGCAATTACATTTATCCTCAGAAATGAGAGGGATGTTATAAATACACCATACCAAACAAATGTTTAGATACTTTGTGTTTTATAGCACGAGTTTCTTGGCAGATTATTATGTATGAAAATGTGTGCGGTGTTGTATCTATGACACATTAATGGGTTCAAGATTGTAATTTGGTCACGGACTTTAATTAATACATAGACTAAGAAAACTGCCGAACAATTAGACCAGGGGAATCCCCTTAAAAGTAGTCCCGGTTTTTACGGAATATATGCGCAATACAAACTTTCTACTACACCCCTAGAAAGTGCCTGTGTTAATTTAGTAAGTTAGAACAAGTATGTCATCAAAGGTCATCATATTTCAGTTAAATACTATAGCTACGACATTCATATAAGTGTAAATGAAATGAATCAGAATACATGTATATTCAAATAATATGATTCTATAGCCAAACCTGTTTTAAGAGACTGTCAACGGTCATGGTCAGGAATAACAAGTCTCTTAATGCAGTCGCAGTGCAACTTTTTGAGTGACATTGGGTTCGATAAGGCAGTTAGTCCTTTTAATTCAGTGGGTTATCCAGGTAGATTAGTCTGTATTTGACAGTGTCAATACATCATTTATTTTAAAAAGATAAGTCACAAAATGTAATGAAAAAGCCAGTTCAACAAATTAAACACTGAAAATTGGACCCACGGTAGAGTGCTGGCCGTTCAGATCTTGTGGTTGTGTGTTTGAACTTTGTTTAAGGGTGCTAGTTTTCCTTGCCAATTATATCACTGGCATTTGATATCGTCTCCATTTGAATGAAAGATTCCTGAGAGGGACGTAAAACATCAAAATACTGTGTACAGGAATATGTTCGCCTGATTTTATTTTTGCCCCTTTCGCCCTCATCGTCAGTGGGCGAATTCAAAACTGGGTGAATTCAAAAGTATTTTTTGAGAAATTTATGGCGAGATTGGGCGAATTCATCACGGGATGAAACTGTTTGCAAGTGAGTTAGGGCGAAAATGATACGAGACGAATATAACCTTCTATACAGTAACCATCTGACATTTTCGGTTAATATTTAGGCTGAATAGAAGGAAATATTGTAGGTTGAATTTTAAACATTACTATGGAAACATTAGTAATGTCATTGACATTATGCCAATATTGTTCTCATTGAATTACATTTTCCCTTGAAATATTCTAGAAAATTAATTTGACTATGTGATAATATAAAAAGAAATCTCCATTTTTCTGGATCGCATGGTACTGGTAACCGTATTGGGCTAGCTTCTTTTATGTGTGTAGCTTTAATAGCAAAAAAGAATTGAAAAATAAATTACATAAGTTCGGGATTCATAATCAAAATCTATACATTAAAGTTCTGAAGAAGAATACAAGTAGGAATGCTGCTATTGCATTTGGTGTTCGGTTTTAAGGTAAACGTGTCTTGGAACCGCGGTATCATTTCGGTTGAATAAACTTTAACAATGATGAATTCGATGTTTTTATCTTAAACTTACTTTGGGTATGTAAACAAAATGATCAATCATAAATCTAAAAAAATGCAACTGGGTCAGCGATCTACAGGTCACATTGGCAGTACAAAAGGAAGGAGTGTGTCTCCTTCATTATATTTCCTGAAAAACAAATAAGTACAAATCAATATAGCTACATTGTAAATGATATGTATTTTAAAGTTGCAGACAAGACAGCACTTAGAATTGATAAATGTCATTTCTTCGGAAAGTACATCAAAAATATTAATCATGATGTCGTCATCTATCACTTTTACTAGCTCTTTTTTCCAAACAGCTAATGTGTTGCCAAGAATATGATATTGAAAGGCAATATGAAGCAATAGTGAAAATTAAAGGTTATTGACAATCTGATGCCCAATTGGAAACTTAAACAGTTACATCAGGTAAAATGTGCATTAATCGTCTGGAGAAGGAGTAGAAGACAGATATCAAACGATTACGTCCGAAGGGGCATCTTCCTGTTGTTGTCTAGTGCCATTTGTCATGTTCAATGGTTGATACTTCTCTGGTAAGCAAAGTTCGTCATCTTTAAAAATGGAGGATGAATAAAATCTTACTTGACTGGGTGCTGTGATAAAGACAATTCATAAGTATAACCAGAGGGAAAGAACGTCACTGAACAAATGGTGCATTGGTCAATGTATGAATTGTTCTCTTCCACTGGGAGAGAGTTCAATATTCACGTTTCAATTTCTTGCATTTTCCCAACACTTCTTGCCTTTTCAACCCCCCAAAAATGCATGTATAAACAAATCGATATGCACTTTAACCTTATTGCAAATGAATTTGGCATTATACATGTATAATTGTTACATTACAGCAGGTGTGACTTCCGCTAACAGTAGTAAAACGTGCTAATTCAGTAAAAGGTCTGCGAATAAACTGTCTCAAATTTCGAGCAGGAAATGGTTGTTTATTGGTGTCAAATCAAGTGTAATTGATATTTTGGTTTACATGTGCACAATTATGTGACCTCATGCTAATTGGTTTAAACTGGAATAAACAATGAAATGAATAAAACTTAAGCCGAAAAGATCACACATAAATAAAATACATTGACAGCTTTAATTTTACTGCCTTTAAATTTGCAGATTTTCTAATCATGAAACCACAGAAAAACCAACAACGACAACAAAAAAAGAATGAAATAAATAAAAAAAAACAAAAAACAATCGTTCCATGGCCAATCATTGTCTTTTTAAGTCAAAATGATAAAAAGACAATAACTTCATTATTCAATAATTCAATTTTCAAATGAAATCAGTCTACCTCAAAAATAATCAAAATCTCTTAATGTGAAATAACATGTGCAGGGAAATTTTAGGTAATATGTTTACTATTACTATTTTAATGTGATATGTTGTCTTTTACTCCCTTATCCGAAAGATGGGACCCCTTTATACAAGCACCCCTGGTCCCCAAACATAAGTTTTTGGCTTTCATTTTACATCAACACCTTCAACGTTATCTCCATCGTAACAAAATGGCGTTGTTTATTGGTAACTTCATCACATCTCTAGACAGTTTGTAAACGATGTTATTGTTATATAAGTCGTTTAATGATATCCATTCCGTTTTCTGTTGTTCAACGCTTTTACTCCAAGATATCCTATGTCTTTGTTGTTGTTGTTGTATTGCTGTTTAAAGTCCCACTCAAGAATATTTCACTCATATGGAGACGTCACCGTGTGCTGGTGAAGGGCGACAGATATTGCCTATGCTCGGCACTTATGGCCGTAGCAGGGAGGGTTCTTTAACGTGCCAACACCTACTGTGACACGGGACCTCGGTTTTTACTGTCTCATCCGAAAGACAGGGACGGCCAGCCGCGGAGTGGCGCTACGAGGATTCGAACCCCGGACCCTCTGATTCGAAGTCGAACACGCTAACCACTCGGCCACGGAGGCCCCTCCTATGTCTTTACTCCATGTACTTGTGATGCATATTAGACTCTTGTAATTCCCGTTGAAGAATCCGAGAAGTTTCAATAGCGGTGAAGGTGATAATGCTTTCCCGGTACACTAAATATAAAAGACATTTGTTCTAAAATCGTACTATTATTTCTAATAAACATTTCGTGACATAGACCGCTCATATCTTTCTCTCTCTCTCTCTCTCTCTCTCTCTCTCTCTCTCTCTCTGTATACGTGAATGTTCAAGTTTAGGTTTTTACTTATACATGTAATTGAAGACAGACTATTTCGTAGTGTTATTCTAAACTGCATTGAAATTCTATC
>JACSZP010011444.1:0-19260 GCA_016161895.1 Pinna nobilis
TGGGGTTGCAGCAAATGTAATATTTTCCTTGATTTGAATTTTTTTCCGATGCTTTTGAATCTATGAAATTTCATTTTACAGGTATATTTTATTCTATACGTACCAATATAATTGACTAGTATGCATATTATTTCTAAAATTCACAGGAAAACGAACATACATCTAGGAGAAAATCCGGGGCACTACTGTAATGCCTAGCAACAGTTTCTGGATTATTTCATCCGCAGACAATTCCTTTTTAGGAAATGGGTCTAACTCTATCTATCTAGATCTATTACCACCTGAAGTGACGATTCACGACCATAACCAACACATATATGTACTAAGGCAAAACAAAAATTACTTGCGATCGACAAACGACGGTACCTTTTTAAAAATCACGGGATCATAGTAGCTTTAGAAAGTGTCCCAACAAACATAAGTAAAACTTATCCCCAATATTGAAATTTCCTGCAAGTTGCTAATCGATAATTAGTATTTCACATAGCTGGACCAATACTTCTCTTTAAAAAAAAAAAAAAAGAAGAAGAAGAACATGCCGTCATTGACTGCACCGTAGCGACAAGTATATTTACGCTCAAAATATCTGAAAGTCAGATGCACTGTTTCGCCAGGCCAGTTGTCCGGCTCTGTCCATCACGAGTACCAGCGCAGTTTTATTATAAAATTAAAAAAAAAAAAAATGAAAACTAACATATCGTCACTGATTGAATTATGACAACTTGCCTCTTGATAATCTTGAAAATTGCAAACTTAAAAAAAGCAAAAAAAAAAAGCAAAAAAAAAAAAAAAAAAAAAAACCAGAAAGAAAGAAAATGCGGCTATGCTGGCAGTGCAGAAACTGACGTCACAACTTTATCGAACGATTTTGAAGTCATAACGCCAATGTCAATAAGGGCCGTTTTGCCAGAGAACGGCTCATATAATGTTTCTTGAAAAGTCAAGGATAATAAAGAATATCGGCCAGTTTACATATAACTAGTCAATTGGAAGACGTATCTGAATTTATCTCATTTAAATATTTGATAAATAACGGCCCTGATCATATGTCATTTAATATCAGTTCAAATGAAGGTATGAAGGCTCAGATCAACTGTGTGTGCAGCGCGATCGATCTGTGATCATGTTGAATGATGGGTTGGTTGTATTGTTGCCCCGGTATATAATAATTCACTTACACGGATATGCCACTGTATGCCGGCGAAGGGATATAAATATAGGTTTCTTTGCCTCATAAAGCCATTGAAAAATGCGGATTCCGTAAGTCTCGACATCTACTGTGACCTTAATTCTGACTGTCTCATCCGAAAGACATTCGGACGTAAGTTGAATCCGCATCACGAATTTAAATCCTTGATCTCACAGTCATGGGACGATAATTCTAGATATTTCATGCTTGGAATACGAGAAAAAGCAAAGTCTGTTTCTTTGTCAAGCTTTGAATTCATATAGCAATGAATCTTCAAAACAAAATATAGCGTATGCAGTGTGTCATAATGGGATTGCTGGAGATACTGTCTTTTTTAATGTTTTTAATGTAGGTTTCCACGAAGCTATCGGTGATCTGATTACAATGTCGGTCATCACTCCAGGCCATCTGAAGAAACTTGGACTTCTGAAGAAAATGGAGAATGATTATGGTAATTAGCACAATACTTAATCGTTGATATTGTGAACAGGGAAATTTTCGTCCACGTTTAAGTTTCGCTCCTTTCGCCCTTTTCGTCAGTGAGTGAATTCAAAACAGTTATTTTATTGACAAGAATTGTCACGGAATGGGATGAACTTAAATCGTGGTGACACCCTCTGGTGAAAATAATACGGGGCGAAAATTTTCCTGTACACTTTGATATCAAAGTGTTTGCGTTTATCTGAAAAGTCCGGGTGTACGCTGCATTCTACATCAAAAAGTCTGGTAGTTAGAGAACGTAATGATTTTTAACCCATGGCATGCCAAAAAAAAACAAAAACCAAAATGGTGGTAAAAAGGAAACTATTACCGAAACCACATTACTTTAAGTCGATATTATCAAACTTTATCTATGTGTTTGTATTACTAATAAATGTTCAATTTAAACGGTGATTCTAAAGATCTTATAGATCTTGTTGACTGGATTTGAGGACGCCATTTCAGTTTCAGCATACTGCCTTTTCATTCCAGAATCTGATATCAACTTCTTGATTGACATGGCTTTGTCCGACATTGCGTTTCTTCCTTTCGGATACCTAGTGGACCAGTGGCGATGGAATGTTTTCCGAGGTGAAACTCCTCCAGAACACTATAACGAGGACTGGTGGGCATTAAGGTAAGAAACATCGGATAACGTATATTCAAATATATTAACTGGACTTACTTCGGGCCGCCATGGCCTATTGCGTAGCGTGTCCGCCATCTGTTAATGAGTTCACGACTTCGAATTCCTGCTTTTCGGATAAGACAGTAAAAACCGACGTCCCGTGTAACAGTGCAGTCACCGAAGGTGCTGAACATAGGCAAAATGTGTGGCCTTCACTGCCACACTGAGGCATCTCCAAATTAGTGAAATATCCTTGATTGGGGCGTGAAACAACAAAGGTTGCCCTGGGCTAGAGTATGGAGATTTTGTTTATATTGCATTTGTAATTGATCTTTTGTTTTGCGATTTTTTTTTGTCTTTTTCTCTTTATTTTTTCGTTTGTTTTTGAATTATGACCTGTTTCAATCCTTAATTAGGTTTTGTAATTCAGAATTGTAACAGTATGTATATATAGTACACTTTTCTATTTTTGCAATATTCTTAAAAATAAATAAACGCATCATATTTACATTCATATTTCAACAGATGTAAATATCAGGGGATATATCCACCTGTGAAGAGGAGCCCAGATGATTTTGACCCGGGAGCAAAATACCACATTCCTAGCAACACGCCTTATATCCGGTAAATTGACTTCAGTAGCTCGGATCACTCTTAGAGACATTTTAATTCGTATAAGGTTCAGTCAATATATCGAGTTTTGATCAGACAAATCCAATTGCAGCGGTTGCACTATATGCCGTATTCTACATTGTTGATCTATTTCCTTAGCAATTTGATTATTAAAATGATTAAACAAAATTCTCTTTTTTGATGATCTTTTGAAACTGTGATGAACTTATATATAAACGTATATTTTTAGGTTAAAATCCTCGAGCGCTAGTGTTTCTTTTACGTGATTAAGTTTTCTTGTAAATTGTTTCTTTTTATATAAAGTGAAATAGATACGAGTACAAAGCGTCGGTGAATTATATCTTTCAAGCCATTAGCTCTCCATATTTCTTCACTCAATTGTCCATTACTTTATAATGTATTGTTCGCTAATACATATGTTTGTGATACACTAAATAGTTCACCTTTGTTTTAGATACTTTGTGAGTCATATCATTCAGTACCAGTTTCATAAATCCTTATGTGATGCAGCAGGCTACGCTGGCGATTTACATAAATGTGATATATACAACTCAAAAGCAGCTGGCGAAAAACTAAGGTAGGTAGAACGAATCATTTCGAAAAATTAATTCTCTATCGCAATCAAGATGAACAAGGAAGAACTAAACAAGTAAAACTTGAATATTCTATTCCTCCTTCCTTTATCTATTTTAAATAAGGGAAGGTAAAATATGGTAATGGATATGGATAGGGACTAGTCTCATTTCTCCAATACGGAATAGAAAATAACAATTTTAACAAACACATAACCTTAAATATACCTAATGTGGGATCAGGGGCCCTTTTCACAAAAAAATTACGGAATCATTATAAATTATTAGTTACCAATATTTCAATTGATCATATTTTGTACATTTTGTGGTAAAAATTAACCAATTGTGATGAAATTTAATAAAGCATTGATTCTATATTTTGTCCGGTTAACTGCGAAATGCCCTGAATGAAGACTTTGCACACGTGTAATATACGAAGCGAATTACGCAAAAGTGTGCACTATCTTCATTCAGGTCATTTCGATGTGAACCGGACAAAATATAAAGTTAATGCTTATAATTAAATTTTGTAATAACTGCGCTAATTTTTGAAACGTCTGTTTCTCTTTTTATTCTTTATGGAAACGATATAATCAAACAAACAGTCGCGCATTAATTGCATCATTATGACAATCGCTATCATCACTGCATTCAGTTTGCGTGACACAACCTCAAGGGACGTGGCTTAATTAGCGTTCGGGTCTTTGAAGTATGAACCGAGTGTTTTCTTGACTATTTACCAATGAAATCTTCGGACATTTATGAAATTTAATTATTTAGCATAAATGGTGTCAATCAGATTGTGACTATATTACTTTATTTACATTTAGAATTCGTGAAATAAACAATAATAAATTACTTACGACTACGAGTGATTTTTATCGTAAGATTATTTGAGAAAATGGCTGCAGATACCTTGTAGAAGTAAGCAAAACCGTGTCAACCGGTTAACATTCACCGTGAGGTGAAGTAGAGATGGATTTAAGTTAAGAGTTTTACCAAGAATTTCTTTCCATCGATTATATCATTTAATGGTTAATTGGTCAATAATGACTAGAAAATCCACATGTCTTAACGGTCTTGAAGTTTACTTGTCTGAATTTAAGGATCATATTTGTTTAATGATTTTTAAAATTATCTTTACATGTATATTTCCATGAAAAAATAACAATTCCATCAGATGTATCAATGCAATGTTAAAAGGAGATTGTGCTTTTCTGCCTTAAGCGTTCGAAATCATAATAGTTATTTTAGTGCTTTTAATATCCGTATGTCACCAACTGTACTTTTAGATCCACCTTTTAACTCTGATGTTGAACCCATTTAAACGTCTTGGAATTGTTGTTGCTGTTGTTACTGTTGTTGCTGTTGCGTTTTATGTATCAATGGTTTGCTCCTTTTTGTCATTGTATTGATCGTAATTGTTACAATGTTTTGTACACACTGATTTTGACTGCGGATCACTCTGTTTTCCTGATCAAAATATAGACCTTACAGCGGGCACGACTGGTCGACAGGAGATGCTTACTCCTCCATGACACCTGATCCCACCTCCGGATTGTCAGGGGCCCGGATTTATCAAATATTCACCATATTTGTATATTGCGCTTAATTTTTTCGCGACTGATACTTTGATATCTAATTTTTTATATCCATTCGATATTACAGGAATGCATTGCAACTTGGTTCATCAAAACCATGGCCAGATGCTATGGAGGCGCTGACCGGACAAAGAAATATCGATATTGGACCGATGCTTGAGTACTTCGACCCTTTAATTCAGTGGCTAAAACAACAAAACAAAGGTCAAAGTTCAGGTTGGACGGAATCTTGTCCACCTATTCCACAACAGATTAAATCAAAGAAAAGGTAAACCATTATATTGTTACTGAATATTATATTGTTATGGATATAAAGTAAGAAATTTATATTAGCTATAATAGTAGCGGTCTCAAAGTGAAAGTACACGCCAACCCCTATTTGGATGGGACCAGGTGTCAGGAAAACAAAAACGTGTTACTTTCTTTTTGGGATTGGGAAGTAGTCATCTCGGTGAATAATTGTCCCCAGAACCGCATGTTACACGTGGTGTTCGATTACAAAGATTATTGCGGGTTTAATCGCATAAATGATCGAATTGTTTGTTCTTTTTCTTCTGGGAAAATTCCTGTTTGTCTTGGTTTTGATTTTGATTTCTTTTATTATAATCTTAGATTGCACAGTATTTGTGGTGTACTGTTATACGCACCAGGAAGCATAAGCTATGACACGAATTCAATTTTTCCGTGCACTTTTTTTTATGTTCTCAGAAAAAAAAATTAGGGGCTACAAATGTAAATGATTTGTACTCAGCCTTATCCATCTGTCCAAGCATTTATTCATCTGTCCATCTGGTGTCATACCGTACAAACTTTTTCATGAATTAAGATCAAATTTTGATAAGTTATTGCCAATGATCTGACCATATAACCACCTTGACTCAAGGTAATATGGTTAATCTAGCAATTGGAGAGCATGCATGTTTTCGGAGTTTTGTTCAATGTTCAACAATTTAATTCATTTGGATTCAGCTCACATTCTAGTAATGATGTTTCAGTATCTTTTAGAGTACAATTAAAATTGAAGCTTTTTCCGATATTGAGAGACCGCACTGACTAGGCGCCGATTGAATAAAACAAAATATCTATAGTGATTAAATTCAGCACAAATGGTTATGATCGAATATTATATTTATTGTAAAATCATATGCATCAAGGAATATGTTTTGATATTCAAACCATATGTGTATTGTGTGATTCTATTTTTGTTGTAGATTACGGCAGTATCTTGAATGGCCATTACACCGATTAAGTCGCAAATGTAACTGTATATAGAATGTTTGAAAGGTAAATACAATCATTTACCTCTCCATGAATTTATCCTTTTTCTGCAGAGTCGAGAAAATATCTGACGAAGAAGAAGCGAAAAAGTTCGTCGAGAGATTTGACAAAGAAGCTGAGGTTGTGTACTATAATGATAGCGTGACCACGTGGCAGTACAACACCAACCTAACTGAATACAACCAAGAGTTAACAGTAAGTCAATTCTTATAAGCAAACCTCACACAAACGGCACCTCTTGTTGCAAACGTCAACGTATGAAGCATGGTATACGAGAGACATACACATTGCTTATCAGCATACTACATTTCCAGCTCAGGTATGTCAAGAAAAGTTATAGAGTCGTGCAGTGTTATGTGT
Organism: Pinna nobilis; assembly: GCA_016161895.1. Lineage (NCBI taxonomy): Eukaryota > Metazoa > Mollusca > Bivalvia > Pterioida > Pinnidae > Pinna > Pinna nobilis. The sequence goes on from JACSZP010011444.1 coordinate 6,742, forward strand.
TAAAATGATTGATATTCTGGTGATGCAGAAACAATACCTATCCTGTTGGATACTACAGCTGCACTACTGCGCGTCAATTACTTCGTAGATTACGATCAAATGCATCATTATAAGTAAGCTTGGAAAGTTGTTACTGCCGTTAAGCTTTCGTTAAATATTCATCCCTATATCTTATTGGTTTTTGGAGACGTCACAGACTGTTGGCGTTCGGCGTCGACTTTTGCTCTGCATTTATTGGTCATTGATAATTAAAGGTTCTTTATGAAAAGTTTCAGGTAACGATCAGTGAATAATCTTGAAACTCCTATCATAAATAAAAACATTTTGCCAAAAGCGGAACCCTGAATATACCAGAATTGGGATAAGATGCTTAAGAGGAGTTAAAATCCTAGTCTATCGGTAACTTCCGCCGTCAATATTATGAGTACTTGACTAACTCACATGTGTTTAAGGCATTCTTACAATATTGTAGTTGTTTTATCTGAACGCTGCAAGCATATCAATTTTACTATGTAAACAAATTCCGGTAAGGTGCCCGATTACTATAGGAAAAACGTGCATAATTCAATATTTCAAATAAACAATCATAATACACGTTTTTAATGGGCTTAAGTACCTGACTCTAGTATGAGAATTTTGAATCACATTGTGAACATAACAGTACTAAGGCACTTTTATTTTCAGGTGAACAGTTCTTTAATGGTCTCAGAATTTCAAAAAGAAATGCAACGAGAGGCGAATAAATTTGACTGGAAAAATTTTGAGGATTCGAACTTAAAACGTCTGTTCCAGAAGATAACCGATATTGGCACAAGCGCCCTTGAAGACAAAGACAAACTTGCAAAGGTAATTGAATAATGGAGTAAGCCATCTAAAACCCTGATATACGCTCATACGTAGAGAACAACCCTTTCTCATGGAAATTACAGGTATTCCCAAAGTGTTGGTCTATCATGACATATTTCATAAAAATAAATACCGAGACAAAAAAAAAGCAAACAAACATGAACAAACAAAATTCGTTTATTAAAGGTCGCTCAAGATTGGTTGGTTGTATTGCTGTTTAACGCCCCACTTAAGAGTCTTTCACTTAGATAGAAACGTCAGCGAGTACCGGTGAAGGTCGACACATTTTGTCAATGCTCAGCATTTATGTCCGTAGAGCAGGGTGGGTAACAGCACCTACTGTGACAAGGGACCTAGATTTTTACTTTCTCAACCGAAGGACAGGAACAACCAACCGCGACGTAGCTTGAACTCGAACCAAGATTACGCTAACCACCACGCCAAGGCGGTCCCACGTCGCTCAAGACCAGCTATTCATCGCAACAGTAGATTTCCAGAACTATCTGTACTCATACAAAAATTCTCACCATCTGATGAATTTAAAGACATCAAGAACGAAAGTTTTCATATAGGCAAATCTGAATCTTACTTCTGACTGATTCCCTTTATTCTGGTTTATGTCAAAAATATGCTGAAAGGAATGGCTTTCAATGGAGTATATTTTTTTCGTTAGTTAAGCAATACGCTGGGAGACCTGGAGAGCATATATAGTACAGCAAACGTCTGCTTGTCAAATGGAGACTGTATGCAGATTGAACCTGGTAAGTTATGATTCTTGGTATCATAATACATGTAAAACAGCTTGCTATAGTCGTTTTCCTCTTTATTTCCTTTAAATCTGTCGTCTTCTTTGCTAATATGAAGATCACCGATACCAATTGATCAATAGCCAAAAGGATCAGGAGGCAATAAACTAAAATTTGGTAAATGTTGGACGAACCCGGACCTTTGAAAAACCGGAGGTGAAAACAGGTGCCATGGGGAAGTAAGCTCCCTCTGTCGGCTGTCACACTGACTGTAAGCCCTGTATCTAGATCTGGTTAAAGGAGTTATCTGTAGTCAAAATCAGTGTGTGGATATAAGCCTAACGATTATTAGGAATCACGTCATACTATGACGCAAAGTAGAAAAACATTGCTTCAAATACACCCCCCTCCAAAAGAAAAATAACATCAACAAGACACGACAGTGGATCTTAACGACATAGCTGCTGACATATGAAGAGTAAAAGGACTTAAACCGACATGCTTTTCTCCCATATTCACTAAAATATCTTTACAGGAAGTGCAAAATGATAAATCGATCACCCACATGGGGTGGATGCTAAGCTTCACGAACCGTACCGGAAATGATGGCGAAGTGACGTAGCGCCTTGAGCTTTCTGATTTGTTTAATGTGTGGAGTTATTATACTACACTAGTTTTAAAACAGGTTAACTTTCTGTTAAAGATTAATATATTGGAGAAAAATAATCAGTCTTTATTGTCCGGTGATGACCGAGAAATCCACTAACTCGGCAAGCCTCGACTTGAACTAAGTTAACTTGACAATCGGGGTAGTGGAAACAGGGGATACTTAGTCTTTCGGATACCTGATCTCATTTCTTTTTCAGGATTCTCTTTCTCTTTCTCTTTCTGTTGATTTTTTTTATTGTCATTAAATTTGATTTTTCCCGATTTTGCATGCCCTTACGCTGGACGAGTTATAATTACAAGACCATATATGGCGCTTGTTCACCGAACTTACATTTTTTTAAGAGGTACCTAATACATTACACATTGAAATTATAGTATTCTAGACAAACTTACTTTTGAATATCATACATCACGGGCTATACATAGGTAGATGTTCATCTTAATTTCTGGCCCGGTACGTTTCCCATGAGCACAATTAGTAACCAACAATATTTAAGTAGGAATAATCTTTTATCACTTCTGCAACATAAAGTTCACTATTAAATATGAAAAAAGGTTATGTAATTTTAGGTATGCATCACGTTATTAAAATGTTCAGCCTTCTGAGAAAATGAATATTATTTGATTTTCACTTGTGAAGCAAATACAATGCACTTGAGGTCATATTATTACAGTTGTGATTAAATTCTTAAGATTTTTTAATCCTTTTATTAATTTGAAATTGCCGTAAACTTTGTGCATTTGTTGACAGGACTGACGGAAATAATGTCAAAATCTAGAAATTACAGTCTTCTAACGGAGGCATGGGAAAGATGGCGGGATGAAACTGGGAAGAAGATGAAAGACAAGTATGCTCAAATGGTGGATTTAAGTAATGAAGCTATTGAGGCCGCAGGTAAGGAATAATTAAATCTTACTTGGATGTGATGAGTAGACTGGGAAATCTCAACCCGAGTAGTAAAAATGTGTTTGTCCTATCCGAGTTTGAATCTTTTTCTCCCACACTAGACTAAGACTAGAATGTATGCACACACTGAACTTGATGTAACGTTCAGTCATAAAATTCCTAAACGTGACGTCATACCGCGTGGAAGGTCTCCTGTCTCCCCCTAGAGAAAGACATACTTTTCTTTTCACGGGTTAACAGTATCTTACAGGGCCAAGTGTGGGAAAATAAATATTCTGTGGGTAAATACAAAAAGATGAAATGTCGAAAAACATCAAATTAATATGAAAATCATTTATATGTTCTAAATAAATTTTGATTTTTATTGTTATTTTTTTTTCGATATATCACGCTAGCAGATTTTAACATATTTCCGTTGAGGTTGCAATCTGATGTCGTGTTGTTAATACCTTTTAAGACTAATGAGATTGCAGCCTACCAGCGGTCTGATGGCTTAACTCGTTTATCAGCCCCTGCTGTTTTGCAATATGTATTTGTATTGGTTAAATAATCGCTGTGGCAATGATGGTTGCAGTGTCCTTAGGCAGATGACATCAGCAGTGTTGCATTAGATACATATAAGAATAATTGGTTTTTGAAATTACATTTTATTGACCCCAATGTTCAATGCAGGACATATCTGATAGTTTGAGTGGCCCGATTCTCGTAGTAATGTTCACAGTTTTATGGAATTATTTTACCTTTTGTACGTGATGAATTTGAATTTATGTTTGAAAGTTCATGACATTATCATCTGCAGACGATGCCCGCGTGCGGAAGCTATGATGACGTTGCATTTAGCTTGGGAGAAATCATTCTTAGGAATTTTATGCAAATGACGGATTTTGATGAACGAATACCATTACTGATGGTACCGTAGGCATTTAAATATCACTGATATTTTGGAAAAATATTTAGATAAGAAGTCGAACAGAGTAATTGAAATATTTTACCAAAATCAGTTACAAATCAAGCAATTCCTTTGAAATAAAAACATTGTTGAAAACGTCTTCCTGTAAAAAATAGAAAACATTATTGTCGTCTATGCCTTCTGCTATAAACAAGGCCACCTACCGGTGACATGAAACAGCTTCAGTTGGTAATCATGAACGAAAAAGGGCAATACGATTAATAAACACCCATACTTTTGTGTAGCACCGAAGAATTTGTTTATTTAGCATGTGGTGCGGTGTTAAAATCATCAAATACCACGGGTATTGGTCCACCCGCTATACTTACCGGTATATATAACTCAATATCTAACCCAAACACGTATATATATATATATATATATATATATATATATATGTGTGTGTGTGTGTGTGTGTGTGTATGTGTGTGTGTGTTTGATATGTTTAACAATCGCTTTGTGGTGTCTTTTAGGGTATAATGATGTTGGAGAATACTGGAGATCTGCGTATGAAACTACAACATTTCAAAGTGATTTAGAAGAGCTTCTCCAGAATCTGGCACCCCTTTACGAAAACTTGCATGCATATGTTCGGAGAAAACTGAAAGAGGTGTATGGAGAGGAACACTTCCCTTCAACTGGTCATATACCCGCACATCTTCTAGGTTAGTAGGTGTCAAAAGTTGTTGGGCAACGTCAGTAAAGATCTCTACCGTTGACCGAATACCAAACTTATTTCAAGTAACCCTATAATTCAGTATGACAACTCGTTTCTTGGAAACATCTTAGAAGCATTGAAATTGTACATTACCCATAAGGAAATTGGAAAAAATGTGTTTGATATACATTTTATTGCATTTAACACCCTTATAGAGTGTTATCAGATTGGCAACAAAAATGCCTTATGGTTCTTTAGCCTTTTTCACAAATGCTTAGTAATTGTTTCAGCCAGGTCAAACTCCATAATAATGTTACACAAATGTAATATTTGTCTCTACATATGATCTGTTGGATAGAACAACCTTTACTTATCTGAGGAAGAAAATGATTTTTTACAATTCAAAAGTTTAAAATTAAGCCTTTAATTCAGACTTGACAAACTTATTTCCATAAATGTGTATGTAAAAATTCTGTATAAAGTATAAATACCTTTGTTTACTCCACATGTTCTGTTTTGTTTGCTGTATTCTTGTTCTTAAATTCAGATGATCATTCCATACATTTACTTTTTATCATGTTCTTCCCTTTTCAGGAAATATGTGGGCTCAACAATGGAATAACGTATTTGACCTTGTACAACCTTTCCCAAACAAGACAGGGACAGATGTTACTCCAAAATTAAAAGAACTGGTCAGTTCCTCTTGCGCATGTAATTTTTGCGTCAGATATTTTATCAAAGAAGAAATAATACATCTGATTGTACATCTACCACGTGCTAGTCTACACATAATTATGACATTAGGATTTAAAAAAACCAAAAGGAAAATTCATTGTCATCCCAAAACACAGTTTCTACGGTTTTCCATCTATCTACATACTTGCTGGACGTATATACAATTGTGGACTGTGAATTCTTAAAATTCGCGAAAACCACATTTCGCGAGCTCATCTTCCTTAGTCTATTCGCAAATATCAGAATTCGTGTTCATACACACAATATGTGTATATACACAATATTTAAATTCGCGACCTTTACTAATGTAAAGTACCGATCGCATTACAAATTCAAGTGCAATCTAATAAAGTGATATTTCCTTTAGTAATTTCGTATTATCAATACTTCAGTATCTGAATAAGGAAATTTTGCAGAAATTGGGAAAAACTAAAACAAAGATATTGGTCGATAAAAGAATGGGAGAGGTATAATTGACGTTTAAACAAATGTACGGTGTAGATCCATGTTACATGCAACTTATTCTCGAAAATAAGGAAGTAAAAGTGTATCAAATTACCATAGAATTTGAATTCGCGGGAAATAAGAGTCGAGAATCACTTCGAAATTAAATTCTATGCAAAATAAAAGTAATTTACAGTATCTAATCGAAAATTTGAAAATAAAGACGCGATAACTTAAAAATAAACATTCTAAAATGCTAACATAAATTATGCAGAACCATTTTTTGTGTGAAGGGATGCGTCTGCGGTTTTCTCAATGCAACATTTGTTTTCAAAACACAATAAGATGTCATTATTTATTTTATGACTTTTATTACAGGACTATAACGCAACATCAATGTTTAAGACAGCAGAGAAATTCTTCATATCGCTGGGGCTAAAGAAGATGCCAGAGACCTTCTGGAGGAACAGTATGATTACCAAACCTGATGATAGAGATGTCGTCTGCCACGCGTCTGCATGGGACTTCTATAATAAGAAAGATTTCAGGTGGGTATCACCTTTTACTGATCGATTTTCACGAAACCTTAGATTCGCAAATGATCTGGGCCGGGATCATAAAACTTGAGAAATGACTTACGTTTGTGAATCCAGTTTCCTGGCCAATCAAACTTCGGAATGAGCTTAATTTTATAAGATTTTCATACTTAAGTAAATTCATAAGTTTTATGGTGCCCACCTTGTTCTGCAAATGATCATTATATTTTCACGCATATACATCTCAAATTTAGTTTATGTCGTATGTTGCTTTGTATTATAAGATTTGTGTTTTTAGCGAGAAAAACGATTTTTTTCGAGTAAATTATGTCGCGTAAATATGCGAAAATAAAAATCTCGTGAATATGATAAAATGTACATAAGCTTTAATAAATCATTCTATCATTTGCATAATATTGGTAACTTTTTTGAATTATTTGATCAATTCTACTTTCCGGATAGGCAATACATATAGCGTATGATGAAAAGAATGCCAATCTTATGTATTCATTGAAGATTGCTTTATATTTGAGACAATCTATAATTTTAGGATAAAAATGTGTACAGCAATAAATATGGAGGATCTGATTACCATCCATCATGAGATGGGACATATACAGTACTATCTTCAGTATAAGGACCAACCGGTGCCATATAGAGAAGGAGCGAACCCAGGTCTTACCATCTTCTTTAATTCATCATTGAATTTTTTTCTTTTTTTTTTCTTTTGCTTTTGCTTTATATCACACTTGACAATCTTTCAGCCATATGGCGGCGATCGTTTTTTTTCATGGAAGAGAGATCCCGGTCACTAATTCACCCGGAGAGAGACCACCGGCCATCGCCAAGCAAACTCTCGAATTCGCGCTGACTAGAGATTAGAGGCAGATGGTCTAAAGCGCAATGCTTTTAAAATTCGGCCACGGAGGCACCGCCATTCTTTTTGAGGATACATTTGAACAATGTGCCCCTTTTGATGAGTTCCCGAAGATCTAATGAAAAACGACGACGATGTTCGATCCGATTGTATATGTAGTTAAAATAACACATTATTGATTTGTAGCTTTGTTAAATTTGGACCTGTTTTACCTCGGTTTATAAAGTACTTGTATATCTTTCTGTTAATCTTTCGATCTTTACATGAATGATAAGGATGCTTGTAGAATTGATATGAGACTCTATGTACATATTGTTATTCATTTGCTAATTGGGTTTCGTGGCATTGAAGCAGATTCAAGAAATACTATTATAAGTTTGGATCAAGCGCTTCTGAGCCAATCGTTTGTGTGATGAAGGATGCATATTTCTTTTATTCTATCGATAGGATTTCATGAAGCTGTAGGGGATGTCATGGCCCTGTCGGTATCAACTCCAGAACATCTTAAAAAGATAGGGTTACTGGACAAAGTGGAGAATGACACCGGTAAGTAAGAAATGTTATGTAGATGTTAAACGTACCGCTCAAATAATTTCACTCAACGAACAATAACCGATTGTAAACGAAGAGCTTAATATCCTCGGCAAATGGCTACTTTCTGCAGCAAAGGATCTTTGAAGTGCTGGCACACGGTATTACACGGGAATTGATTCGAGGACAGGCACACATGGTGTAAAAACAGCTTATTAAAATTGCAAATTCTAGCTTACCTAGATAGTTGTAGGTACGCTTAACACCAAATGGTAGATTGCATTAGGATTTAAGATATAAGCAAGTTAAAAAGTTACAAATAGCGTTTATGTTTATCAGCGACACAAATGATTTTCCCTGTTTTCATTTCCTCATAACATTTGGTTCGAGATGTAATTACTTAAACACTGCTCTGCTAAGACATCATCATACATCAAAGAATGGGACAGTATAACCAAAAAAAAAAAAAACACAAAAAACATTGTGCACTCTTATTATGTTCTGCCTTGCACGTATAAATCTTGTTATATGCCACACATTTTAAACAGATATGTTACTAAATTGGTAAATGATTTGTAAGTTAAGAAATAAAAAATTAGTTTTATTACAATTACATTGAAAATTGTAGATTCCGACTTGAATTTCTTGATGTCAATGGCTCTGGAGAAAATAGCCTTCCTGCCATTTGGCTACCTGATCGACCAATGGAGGTGGAGCGTGTTTGATGGGGAAACAACTCCAGAGACCTATAATGAAAAATGGTGGGATCTAAGGTAAGAAAAATATAAATGTATACCCTGCTTCTTGTTAGTCAAATTAACCTTTAATATATAACATGCAAATTTGTTAAAAACTAGGGTTTTTTTTGTACACATACATGGTGATTTGTACAACCTGGAGCCAAATGATATTTCTTATACATATATATGGCATTGACCATGAGGATAAAAAAAGTATTTTTTGTATGTGTATTTGGTGATTTGTTGAGACAAGCGATAAACCCATTGACAGATGAACATAAAATAGAGATGAAAGATGAAATACCATTAACAAATATTTACAGAGGACAATTTGAAAAAGTAGGCTGAAGTATTCTTAAGATTCTTTAAAGAATTTTCATCACTTAGAATATTAATTCTAATCGAAAGGGCAGGCAGATTTTTTCGTTTATTCCCTTACATCTAAAATATTTGATTCCTAAGGGGCTTTGCTCAGATACTCATTTAATTTTTCTGGATTCACAAGTTTTGCAAAGAGAGGTAAATATTTAATCAATAGTAGAATTTATGTTATATTAATTTTTATTTGATTCTATGAATACACAGCAAATTATTTAAACAGTGTTAAAACGTCATTGTATTCTCAAAAGATATCTTATGCAGTTTTGACATTTAAATCATTGCATAAATATATGACTCAATTTTTTCTCTGAATCCAGTTTTTCTTCCCCTGATTTAATTTATATATGATGGCACTGTTATTCGGGATATTGAACTTAACCTAAATTACATTTCAGGTGCAAATATCAAGGAGTGTCTCCTCCGGTCAAGAGAACATCTGCAGACTTCGATCCGGGGGCAAAATATCACATCCCAGCTGATGTGCCATACATTAGGTACATTGTATAGGTTTTATTGCTTTCTCCAGTATGTATCGTCTGGTGAACAACTTTGTCCCTTTTACATTGCATTTTCAGAGAGACGTACTCATGCTGTTGTTTCATTATCGTTTAGTAATTTACTTGTGAATCACATGTACAAGGAGGTATTACCATATAATTAAATTTAACAAAATTTCCGAGGATTTCATTGGTAAATAATCCAGAAAACACTCGGGTCATACTTCAATGACACGAACGCTTTTTAAGCCACGCGCGTTAAAGCTGTATATCCCGTTACGCAAAATGAATGCATTGATGGTAGCGGTTTTCATAATGACGCAATTAAAGCGCGACTGTTTTTTGAATATATCATTTCGATAAAAAATAAATAAACAAACGTTTCAAAAAGTGGCGAAGTTATTACAAACATTTAATTATAAGCCTTGATTCTATATTTTGTCCGGCTCCAATCGAAATGACCTGAATGAAGACAGTGCACACTTTTACGTAATTCGCTTTGTTTCTTCATTCAGGTCATTTCGCGTTGAACCAGAAGAAAAATAGAATCAGCGCTTGAATGCCGTTAAAGGGTTTTAAATGTCTGCATTTGATCGGAATGCTTTGTTATACGAACGTGTTTATTAAAAAAACCGCTCTCCTCTCAAAGCAAAATCAGAACATTCTAAAACTTCTAAATTCAAATGCAAAACGCTTGAAATAAAATAAAATCAAATAAAGTAACATAATAAATACCCATGATAAAAATACGCTCTGGCTTGGATTCGAAAGACAATACACAACTGCATCTGTTGCAATTATACAGAATGACAATACATGTATATAAAACCAGTAGGTTGTGGGGAACACAGACTGAAAGCTTTGAGTAGTGTTTAGTGTGTTATACTATAATACTCGGTAAACATTCAACCAAGCAAAATCTTTATGCATGCGATTTTTTATGTTTTGAACATCGGCGGACATATAATGAGAAAGTAAGGGGCCATTTCATTGGTCAGTACGTGCTAAATGTCATCTGCGATGGTATGAATCGGGTACTCAATTTCAAAATCAGGCTATTGCTTTAAATAAGTGCTTCCTATTAACAGCACGGATATTTGGTCTATTTACATTGTAATTCATTTGTAGACAATATACATCTCATTTAGGAAATCTTGTGGGTTTTTTTTTCTATGTAAAACGTAAAAATAATCCGGGTTTCAATGACCTAATATTTTGTAATACCTAGTCATGTATATGATCTTACAAATTTTTGCAAAACACTAGATCAATGTTCATCACATTGAGTCACTTTTACAGGTATTTTGTCAGCTTTGTTATCCAGTTTCAATTTCAAAAAGCTTTGTGTGATGAGGCTGGTTGGGCCGGACCTTTACACAGGTGTGATATATACCAGAACAAGAAGGCAGGTAAAAAACTCAGGTAGGTAAATTTCTATTTTTGTTGTTGTTTTATCATTTCGACTCTAAAATCTTATATGACGTCACTGAATATAAATTATTGGCTTCAAATGTTAGGTTGCTGAGGCATAAACGACATATGGGATCTTTAACTTATGGGAACAACCTTTTTACTGTTTAATCAGTAGGATTTGAGCAGTTTTAGTCATGTCTGCTGTGGCTAAAACCTCTGAACTTCTGGTCTAAATTCTAGAACTCTACCGCATAGCTGCAAGTAGGGTAATATAATTGAAACTAGACTTTTGCACACGTTGTTTCCCAATACCACCATAATGTTTCCTTGTTTTGTCATACATTTGCCTTTTCTTTTAAATTCTGTTCTGAAATGTCATTCAATATTCAGAATAATTTTAAAACTGTAAAATGAGGTCAAACTGCAGATTTGTATGTTAAAGAATCCCAACACGATTGTATGAAAATTAGACGATACCGTTGGTTTCATTTGCATGATGTAACATTTGCGACGATTGTGGCACCAGGTTTCATCCGACTAGGGATTTTGAATTATTTTCCACGTTCAAAACAGTATTAATTCTCATCTTGTTACATCTATTAGGGGTTGGATTTTCGAATATTCCGTGTTCATTTTTTCCAATTTACTCTCTAAAGTAATTTCGGTATTTGCAGCGATATGCTAAAGCTAGGCTCGTCAGTGCCCTGGCAAGATGCGATGGAAAAAATCACAGGGCAAAGAAAGATGAGTGCTTCTGCACTAATGGACTATTTTAGTCCGCTAACTGAATGGTTGACAAAGCAAAATGAAGGGAAAGAAATAGGATGGGAAGTAGAGTGCTACAAAGGGAACAGAAATCTGACACAGGCTAAGCAGTGGCTTGAAGAATACGACGATGCGGCTCAAGCGGCTCTGTATACGGAGATTGAGGCAGAATGGGCGTATGCCTCGAATATTACTGATGAAAACCAGAAGAAACAGGTTTGAACATTTTTGTGTATTTTTGAAAATAATTTGATATATGGCACAACAAATGGGAAAAGGGACCTTAGGGCTTCAGATATCAAAATTTTTTTTCTTTTTGTAAAGAAACATTGTACAATGTAACATTTGTAATGTAGCATTGAAAGAACATTTATACAGTATGTACACAAAGGTCATAGGTCATGAGAGTACAGTTACATGCATCGACAAGTCAAAATATCTCGTTCAAAAATATTTACAAAACCAGAGAGTGAGTGACAATAGTGAAACAAACACAAAATTCAAGCATCAGAGTAAAAACAGTTTTTACAGAGTATTGCTTTCTTTTTTTTCAAATCATACATGAAAAATATATTTTTCATTGTACAGATATTGGTAAATTTGAAAACCAAACAATTTAGATACACCCAAGATGCTACTAAATAATTCATACCATCTAGTGTTCTGCAAACATGTCAATTTATCAAGTGGGAAAAAATCCTTTAATTGATTTATTACTTTATCGAATCCAAGGGTTCAAGGATCAAATCTGCGCATTGCCACTCCGCGGCATCTCTTTTACTCAGATGAGACAGTAAAAACTGAGGTCCTGTGTCACAGTAGGTG
>JACSZP010011449.1:0-14544 GCA_016161895.1 Pinna nobilis
CGTGTCAAAATTATTTTGGTTCATAACAAAAAGTCCAAACATTACAATTCTCTAAGGGTATTTTTTATTCTCTGAGGGTTTTTTTTAAATGCTTTGCCCCCGTCCCCTTAAAAAAGGGAGCAGGTTAATTGTGTTCGGTGCCTCTAAAAAAAATTTTGTTTTCCTTTTTCAAGACAGGCTACCCGTTTACACTTAAAGAGACGGATTAGATCCAAAGAATTTTCAGGCATGTGGATTGGCAAGCGAAGCGAGCCGAAAAAAATCGGGATATCAAATAAATTCTAAATTCAAAGATATGAAGTAAGTTGATCAACAAAATTCGCCGAGCGAAGCGAGTTGGGAAATTATAGGCAGTTCGATGTTAAGGTCACCTGAGTAAACTCGGGTGACCTATTGCGACCCGTTCCCGTCCGTCGTCGTGAGTCGTGCGTAAACTTTTTACATTTTTTGACTTCTCAGAAACCGGCCGGCCAATTTCAACCAAATTTGCCAGAGATCAACATTGGTTGATGGGGACTCAAGTTTGTTCAAATCACCCCCTGGGTCCAAAACTGACCACGCCCTGGGGCTAAAAAGGTCCAAATTTTGCAACTAAAAAAGGTCTCCTTCTCTGAAAGTACCAGGTCAAATCTGTTGATTTCCAGTATAGGCCTATAGCATCCTTTTGGGGTGTAGATTCAAGTTTGTTCAAGAGAAGGCTCTAAGGTCATTTTGAGCCCTCCCTGGGGTTAAACATTTCCCATAGGGCTACTATAGGATTTCAAATTTTAGGCTTCTTCTCAGGAACCAGTGGGCTAATTTCAACCAAATTTGCCAGGGATCATCATTGGGTGATGTAGACTCAAGTTTGTTCAAACCATCGTCCTGGATCAAAAACTGACCCCGCCCTGGGGCAAAAAAGATTCAAATTTTGCAACTTTAAAAAATCTTCTTCTCTGAAAGTACAAAGCCAAATCTGCTGATTTCTGGTATATTGCATCCTTTTGAAATCTAGATTCAAGTTTGTTCACGAGAAGGTCGTGGGGAAATTTTTGGCCCCGCCCTGTGGTTAAACATTCTCCGTAGGGTTACTATAGGATTTCCTATTTTTGGCTTCTTCTCAGGAACAAATGAACCAATTTCAACCAAATTTGCCAAGAATCAACATTTGGTGATGCAGACTTTAGTTTGTTCAGATCATTCCCCTGGGTCCAAAAATGGCCCCGCCCTGGGACCAAGAAGGTTCAAATTTTGCAACTTTAGAAAATCTTCTTCTCTGCAAGTACCAGGCCAAATCTGCTTTTTCTAGAATTCAGCATAGTTTTTGGAATTCAAGTTTGTTGAAGAGAAGGCCCTGGGGTCTTTTTTTGACCCTGCCCTTGGTTTAAACATTTTTCAAAAGGTTACTCTAGGATTTCCTATTTTTGGCTTCTTCTCAGGAACCAGTGGGCTAATTCCAACCCCCGCGGACCAAAAAGGTTCAAATTTTGCAACTTTAGAAAATCTTCTTCTCTGAAGGTACCAGGCCAAATCTGCTGATTTCTGGAATACATGTACATGTATAGCATCTTTTTGTGGGGTAGATTCAAGTTTGTTTAAGAGAAGGTCCTGGGGTCAGTTTTGGCCCTGCCCTGGGGTTAAACATTTTCCATAGGGTTACCATGGGGTTTCACATTTTGGGCTTCTTCTCGGGAACCAGTGGGCCTCTTGCTTGTAATTCAGACGATTATAGGTACGGTACATGGTACTTCAAAGTAAGTAGGCCTCCATTGACAATTGGTTATGTGTACCTTTATTGGTTACTAAAAAGATTGCAGTCAATGTTAGCTATCAGGGGTGTCTACCCCTTGTTAGTATCTCAATAAAGCCATTCATAGTCAGTATTGACAATTGGAGATGTGGATATCTTGCTAATAACTCAAAGGAGTATGGGTAATTTAGTCGGTAATGACAATTGGAAATGTGCATATCTTGCTAGGAACTCAAAGGAGTATGGGTAATTTAGTCAGTATTGACAATTGGAGATACATGTACTGGCATACCTTTATTATAAACTCAGAGGAGAATAATGGTTATGAATAATCCATTTTGACAATGGAACAATACAGATTTGGTGCAAAGTTAAGGAGTGTATTAACATAAGTCTGTTAAATCATTTACCCATACTAACAATAATTGGACTATGTGACATGTTTTGATGATGAAAGACAAATAAAACATACTTCCCATATTTAAAATATTTATTTTGTTTTGATTATGCATAAAATAAATGTGGAATAAGTAGAATGATGAGCACCGGAAGGTTTAACTCGTATTGCCCTCTTGTCAGGATGGATGAACTTTCATTATTCTGAATATAAAGTTAGAAAGTTTCTCATAGATTAAGAACATCAGTGCAGAAGTCAGTACAGTCTGTAGAAGTTTGGCTTCCATTCCTTTGTATAAGCCCTTAAATCCCTCATCCCTGTAAAGTAAAACATTAAATTAACGATATTCCACAACAGTGAAAACATACAAGTACTTATGGTACATGATGTACTCACATGCAAGTTTCACCTGGACGCAATCACTCGGATATTTTTCCCTGTTTAATTTACTTCATTTCATTTTTGTTTGTTATATTTGTTCTGAATACCTATAACGGGTCCAAAATTGGAAATAAATGATATTCCTTCCTATTCTATTCTCAGTTAGGGCAGAATTAATTAACATGTAAATGAATAAATATATATACGTATCATCATATAGATATTACAATGAAAGCTGACAATTAAGTAGTTTGTTACACAGAATACGTTATCATTCTGCCAAATAGAAACATAGTTTTAGTCAACTGTTGGTTGATACCCCTCACTTGGCGATTAGATAAACAAATTTACCGTAATTTATATGGCCAACAGCATTGTCTGGTCATATATATTAGTTTTATCTAGCCCCCTAATAGAAACATGTGTAATAGATGGTTCTGTTTCACTCTAAGGTCAAATATTGTTATGTATAATCATTTTCTTGTAATTTTATATATCAACCCTTTAACTCCTAGAAAATAGTGGACTCTTCATTAAATCAATGATTTAGGTAAGTCCAAATGTGTCTTTAGGGGTGAATGGGTTATTATGAATGTCAAAATGAAATCCCGAAGCTAATGGTGAATAAGTACATATATCAATTCAACCTCTAGAAATACAATTAGGACAACGTAGTGAAAAGAAACACAATTTTGTTTATAGAGTTATCTTTCTTTGAATATGCTTCTGATGTGAAGTGGTAAAATATTATCAATTCTGGCATTTAAGAAATTACATTTAACAACAGAAAAGTCAAGTTCAGGAAATGTTTAAGGTTAATAGCTCCTTTCACTTTTCAGTACAAGGAAAGATCATATTTGTCAATGGTAAAATGAGAATTAATAAAATCATGACTATTAAGAACAATGAGTATCGTCTATTTGAGTTTGACTGTAGTGCGCCTGTAATCATAAATCCTAAGGGAAAAAAAGAAAAATCACGTAAATATTTACCCCAATTATCCAATAATTTATAACCACTACATATTCAAATACTTAAGGGAAACTCAATCCAAACACAGAGGTCTTTGATACAATACTGGTGTTGTTGCGTTGCGTTGTTGTTTAACGTAGAGCAGGGAGGGTTCTTTAACGTGCCAACACCCACTGCGACACGGGACCTCGGTTTTTACTGTCTCATCCGAAAGACAGGGACAGCCAACCGGCTAGTGGCGCTGCGGGAATCGAACCCCGGACCCTTCGATTCGAAGTCGAACACACTAACCACTCGGCCACGGTGGCCCCAATACTGGTGTACTGGGATCACAAAAAGTAAATTGTAAAATAGCACTAGACAAAACTGTAATGACAAACCTGATAATAAGAGAAAGACTGTCCAAAAGTTGTTTGGATTCTGTCTGCTTGTGAAAACCAGTCTACAATTAAAGCATGGAGTTAAGTGGTGTATATAATAGCACATATAATTGTAGGTACTTTAAAATGTCAAATGCAGGAGGTTGAGGTCAGATGTATCTTTGTAAATATATCAGACACAATATATTTGTATTTACAACAAACTAATCATTCCCGGTGTTGGGGATATAAGCATAGGACCCAAGATCCGTTTAGCAATTAAAAAACGCCAAATCCCTGCAGTCATATCCAACATACTGTGTACTACGTAAGTTTTCTATAGGCATATCGCAAGTGTAAGTAGATAATATGTACATGTAGTCCAATAATATTACAATAATACAGAAAATGAAACATACATGTAGCAGAGGTAAAATTAACATTAATAATTTACAGAACCCTGGACTGGGCACCAAAAAACTTGAGAATTAACTTAAGTCTGAGAATCCAGTCTCTCCACCAATCAGAATTCAGGTTGAGCTGGATATGAGAATGTTTTCAGACTGAAGAAAATTCATAAGTTTTATGGTGCCCAGCCCTGGAGGCTATATAAATCATAACATGATAAAGAGATGGTCCTAAGATGGGGGAGGGGGAGTGTGTGAGATATGTAGCTCGTCTGTTCTCTGCGACATATTTAGACGTTGCTTAACATAGCTAGTATGTGTGACCGTTTTCCAAAGAAAGAATGGGATACATCATTGTCACAATTGTAAAGCATTGATCTTAGGGTGGAAATGAATGACATCCCTCATTTTTTAGGCATGAAAGCTTAGACACAATAATTTGATAATGCTTAAATTAGACGTATCCTTGTCATAGAATTGATGTACAGGTATGTGTGTTGTCTACTCCCAGATCATTCTCACCTTCCTGTGTACTTTACGAGCTAAACACTACTTACAGCAGAATAGTTCTATGAGGGAAAAACATGTATCTCAAAACTGACGTATTCATATTTAATAGATAAAAAGAGAGGGAATAAGCACAGGATGGAGAGATAGATTATATATGCATCAATCATAATTCATAAATACCCTCATACGGGACTGCACAATCTGTATTGGATATGTCACAACCGTAGCCACCATTTTGGCTATAGCACCAATGATAAAGTATAAAAAACCACTAAGTTCCTACAAAGAAAATAAAAATCTTGTTAATACAAATTTAACATCTATCAGGAAAGTAAACATGTGATAAGAGTAAGATTACGGTATATAATGGTCAAACAGTAAATATGTGAAGGGAAATTGTTTGAATAATGCTACATTTATGTACAGTTATGTCAGACTTGGACCTTAATGACCCTTGAAGAACTACAATGTACATGCTTTATTGATCAAAATTTTGAGGTATTCCTATTGATTTAAGCTGTTTTGCAAAATTTATAACACATGTATATACAATTTCTAACTACAGTAAAGGGCTGCTGATATGAAAAAAAGATATTTCCAAATTA
Source organism: Pinna nobilis (assembly GCA_016161895.1). NCBI lineage: Eukaryota > Metazoa > Mollusca > Bivalvia > Pterioida > Pinnidae > Pinna > Pinna nobilis. The sequence goes on from JACSZP010011449.1 coordinate 5,361, forward strand.
ATAAAACAAATTGAAATTGAGCATAACGGCATACAGTTGATAAGAATAGAACATGCATGCAGCACTGGATGCAAAACATCCACCAGCTAGAGTTCATACAGTTAAAGGCTACAATGTGTCATGGGCCAGACACACATGCAGAAAAATAGGACACAGACTAGCAATAGAAATTAATTATACAACTTGTTTGTCTTATATAGGTCACCTTGGATAAAGGACTAACTTAAATCTATGAAAATACTTCAGGCTAAAAAGACTTCGGATAACATGAGCGGATGTAGAGTGGGGGGCGAGGGGGTCCGGTATATTAATATAATGTTTTACATATCAATGCTGTAAATCCAAGTATTTTCTTTGATATTTATTTTTTACAAATCAGCACTTCTTCACTTAATAGTGAGTTATCATTTTTGTGAGTACACACAGGTAAAGGTGTCATATGGTACATGCAAATATTAAGGCAGAAATTAACATCTCGTGTCAAGTGTTTGATTGGCATGATTGCAGAGTGTTGCTCTTTGCTCAAAACAGGTCAACTGGAATGAAACTCAAACTGGACCTGTAACCTGTTGATATACATTCGCATACAAAAATTCATTTCAATATATGCAACAGCAAAGACAAATTATGGCATAACAGACAGTTAAAGAAGAATCTTTGAGTCTCCTCTGACTGTCTGAGGAGAGGACCAATAAACTCTGGAGAAAATGAAAGGATTTACAGTAGTAAAAACAAACAAAATTTCATAAGATAAGTAGTTAGTGCTCAAGTGCTTACAGTTGCTTTTAAGATATGCTGAAAATATCTTTTAATTGTCTCATACACCATGAACTGAATTGAAGGATTTGATGCTAAAACAATGGAGGCTACTGTACCATTCCACAACGATGACACTCCCTCAAATCGACAAATCTTCCAGAGGGCATCTGTCAATTTAAGATGAGTGTAACAGTAGTTATTATATCAAATAAGTCATAAGAGAGAGAGAGAGAGAGAGAGAGAGAGAGAGAGAGAGAGAGATCAAATAGTACACGTAGATATTGACAGCAGAGATATAAAGTAAATAGGATCACAGCACAGATATTAGATTGTTGCATAATACAGATGTTTGTGAGGTAAAATGGCTGGCTGGCACACCATGGTACAATACTACATAAAAATTAAACAATGACATTAGGGAGTACAAGGTCGTGCATATACATGTATGTTCAAAACAGAGCACTTAGAAGATACATCACAGAGAGAGATACTAGATAAACGAGAGGCAGTAAAACTGGGGCAGATGTTTGATACAATTTATCATACAGGTACAGCTGTATATGTAAAATGGCTGGCTCACCAGGACTCCAAGTAAAATACTACATGAATATAAACATTGAAATTATGATGACCACAAAAAGAAAAAAGAAAACAAAAATGTGCTAGCATAATTTGAATCATTATACAGCTTTATGTACATAAATTAGGAGTACATGTACATGTCAATGTATTCAGGATGGCCAAGTATTACTTTTTTCTAGGCCTTTTTTTTTTGCACATCTTAATTTATATACATTGTACATGTGTTGTACTTTGTAAATACATGTACATATACCACTATTTTCTACTACCGGGTACTTACCTATAATATTATATCTGAATATAGACTTGGAAATTCTCTTTTACACTTCTGGAAATGCCAGTACTGTATAAGCTATTGTTTGTACATTAAATACATGTATCACATGGATGAAAGCCTCGAAAGATTATTTTGATGTTAACTTACGGTCTGTTTGTTACATTTACTGCATATGCTTAAAAAAACAACCCAGTTATTGACTTTTGAGTGTATAAATATGGTGTGATATTGACTAAATTAACAATACTGACTTTGGCTGTCATGCTTTTCTGATCAATATTTCACCATATAAATCCTCTGAAATGTCAAATCCATGTTTGTATAAATTACTACATAAAGAACGTAAAAGGCGAGTTCTTAATTACAGAAACAGAAACCTATTTGGGCAAAAATGATCCATATTATGGTCTTGATTAATGGTTTTAAGATTCTTAGTCTTTTAATTACACATGTATGTAAAATCTTGTCATAAGCAGAATAGACTCTGGAGTCCTTGATGTATCATTTATGTACAGTGTATATATCAGTGTATTTATAGTAATTTGCCAATGAATATCTACTATTGACATTGTTAGTAACTTTCCTATGACCTTTTAACAAAATACATGTACATGTAATTGTTTGAATACAAATTTCACTTAAGTTAGTGCCAATCTGATTAAAATAATCAATAATATATACAAAGAAATGTTCATGTTGAATAAACACAGATGGCATCTGCACATATGCCAAATATATATCTAGATACCCTGCTAACCCAAATGACAATGCCTTAAACATTTCATGCACAAGAAGAATCGGAGTAAGCGGTTGGGTAGTTGTATTGTTGTTAAATATTCTGTTTTACTTCAGAAAGTTTCACTTATATGGATTATGTCACAGTGTGCCAGTGAAGAGCGACAAATATGACCTAGGCGCAGCACCTATAGCCATTAGGCAGAGAGGGTTCTTTAACGTGTTGACACCGACTGTGACATGGGACCTCGGTTTTTACTGTCTCATCCAAAAGACACGGATCTGAGTGATTGACATGTTACTTCTCAATCATTTTAAGAAAAAGACCCAAAGGGAAAAAAAAGCATAACCTAGAAGAAAATTTTCTTTTTTATAAGAAAAAACCGTTGAATCAAATATTCCCTTTCTAAAGAAGTCATATTAAAATCTAGCTATGTGAAACTTTATATATTCAGATATCATACATGAATGCAAAATATAATAGGACATATAGCTTTATAGGCAAATCTTACAATTTTCATTTCAAAAGCATTTGTTTTTTTTCTGGTTGGACTAATACACATCTAAGAGTCCAAGGAATGGATTCAATTAAATCCAAGCCCTCTGATTATAGACAGTCCTGACCAAGCAAGGTTCCTCTTATCAAGAGGAAGATTTGAGATGTACACTGCCATATTAAAAACAATTTATGCTACAAATCACAGTACTTCAAGTCCCATGATCACCAAAGTAAGGACTAACTTATTCCAATATATCATTCAGCTAAACCAAAGGCTAATGTCTAAAACAGTAAATAAGGTAAGGCATACTACAGTCAGTGTTGGTGTAAAAATAGAAACAACAAATCACAATACTTGAAGTCTCCCTGTAACCAAAATAAGGACTAGCTTAGTCCAATACACCATTCAGTTGAACTAATGGCCAATGTATAAAACACTGAATAAAATAAGGCAAACTACAGTCAGAGTTAGTGTAAAATAGATCCCAGAAGATGAGAAAAACTTGGGAGAAATCAACATCATCAAACAAAGCCAAGAAGTGAAGAAGTACTGGAGGTAAAAAACAACTCAAATACATCCCAAGATCCATGAAAAGAAATAAGTATGGTATCATGTAAATAACTCCAAATATACAGTAGGTAGAAGTTTTGAGAATTCTTTTCTACACTGAATAAAGTGATTTGCAAACTTACGTTACACAGTGTTAGCTTATAAACAGAACAATCTTGAATGTGTCATTAAAAAGCAACAACAAGTCAAGATACAGACCATAAATCCTCATGGCCATGTGTCAAAACCTTCCAATATCAATCTTGCATGGCTTGATCTAGTCTAACAATTAGGGATAATTTGTGTGTCTATAAATTTAAGTCTAGATCAGCAATGAAAGACACCAATACAGTGCACATAATACTGTAACAATAACTCACCTCAACATGTTGAATACCTCTTACTGCATATGATTATAAAGTCCTAAGCATGGGTCAAAATTTAATCTGAAGCTTGCATCAGATTGATGCTGCCATAAAATTCCTGAAACAAAATTTAAACATGGTGCAAAATACTATATATGGGCCTACATTTTTTTTTTGCCCCATGTTATTTTTGCCCTATTGCACTTGTAAACAATTTCGCCCTGTTTTAAATTCATCCAGTCCCACAATTATTCTATTCAATGAATTTGCCATTTTGACTTTGCCCAGTTTCAAATTCGCCTACTAATGATGAGGGTGAAAGGGGCAAAAATAATATAGGGCAAAAATGTCCCTGTATACTGTAATACCCTAGCAACAATGGCAGCTATAGAAATGTGAGGACAATAATGTTATCATAACAATACATAACTGCACTAGGTTATAACATACCTAAAATCCCAGAATATCTTGGAAGTTTGGCCTCCTTATGTTTTTGTGTGTGGAACTTCACGCCCTGTAGTTTTAATCTTGTGTTCGCCACCCATAGTGGAGTTGTCACTAGAACATTTATAACACCTAGAACACAAATGAATACAGACAGAACAGAATATTAGGTACCGTTATTTACTGATGTACAAACAATGGCTATGGTGGTCATAATTTTTCATACATGGCATCTCCCTTGAAACCCATATGATACCAATATCGCATATGTAACAACTCAGTGTTAATGGTAAAACAATAAGTTTATGGCCATTGAGTTGTGAAGGTTTTTAAATGTGCTAACATTTATGTCATGGGACCTCTTTATTTTATTGTCTCATCTGAATGACAGGATAATTCAGCCATCTCCATCAAACAGATTCAAACTCATGGTAAAAGGGCAGTCATGCTAACCATGGAGCCACAACATCTCTTATAATTACATGCACATGTTTGGAATGAAAGATACGGAAGGTACCAGTAAAGTTTGGTCACAAAAGCAGGTAATCTTTCCTTACTTGGCTTGCCCTGTCTGGTAAAAGCATTCACAATCAGAGATCAAGGGTTAAATTGACTTTTCCAAATTGTGACTCCATAGGAGTGTGCAGTCAATCACACTGAATCATAATGATAATCATCAAATGGCCAAAGAGAGGTCATGTCTGAAGTAAAGTTCAGTGGAAGAGTAAAATACTACTGACACATCAAAGATAGAGACTCCCGCTCTGTATACTGGATTATATGTCTATGATTTAATATACAATGTAAATTCAAGAAAAACTGCAAAGAATACCAGATATATATCCTATAAGTAGATCCTTAGATGCTGTAGGTTTGTGGTTAGCATCCAATAATAAATTTTTCAGGCCCTTGTACGCAAAGAAATACACAAAGTTGGAACAAAATAATGTCACCAGCACTGGGAAAAGACCTCTGTATAGTGAAATTCTGAAAAGAAAAAAGCAGTATCATAAATCAGTAATGCTACGATTTTGGATTTATAGGTGCAATCAATGTCATCTTTTAAGTTGTAGGGTATATAGTTGTTTAACATCAAGAATTTTTCACCTATATGAACATGTCACCAATGCCGATGAACTGCGATAAATTTAGCCTATGCTCAGCACTTATGGCCATTGAGCAGTGAGGGTTCTTTAACATGCCGACATGTACTGTGACAAGGTACCTTGGTTTTTACTGCCTCATCGGAAGGACAGGGAAAGCCAATCGGAGAGCAATTCGGATAATACCCATGACCTCTGAGGATCAGATGACATGGTAACCACTAAGCCATAGTGGCCCCTCATTTACTTGAGAAAAAAGGACAATCACTGAATCAGTACTTAATCAGATCTGTATTCTGTCAAACAGATTAACCAAACTCAATAGTGTCATATCTGTAACATATCTGAAAAATGTTCTCTTGACTTTGGTAATGACACTCTGATGAAATTTCACAAGAAGCACTAGTACCGCATTTAGTGTGAACAGTCTTTGAAATTTTTTTTAGTAAAGTTATTATAACCATACTAGTAAATACAACCTAAAAACAGCTTCTGGATTTTTGTATACTTGTTGTTGGATGTTGTCACTCATATGGAGACGTCACTGTGTGCCGGTGAAGGGCGGCAAATTTTGCCTATGCTCGGCACTTGTGACCGTAGAGCAGGGAGGGTTCTTTAACGTGAAAACACCTACCGTGACAGAGGACCTCGGTTTTTACTGTCTCATCCGAAAGACAAGGACGGCCAACCTCAGCTGGCCCTGCGCGGATTTGAACCCCTGACCCTTCGATTCGAAGTTCAGTGCACTAACCACTCAGCCACAGCGGCCACACTTTTGTATACTACATTTATTTGTTACTAATTATAAATAATTCTGGGTAAGATTACTCTTTGGAATACATAAATGACAATAAGCCAATAAAGCACAGTACCAGTGCATCTCTCATCATCTATAACAGGAATAATAATATGATTCCTGACATCTGTCACTACTAGTAACTTACATTCCCTCATCTTTATAGATGTCTAGAATTACATGTGGTGTATATTTGGCTCTCCTCTTGTCATCCACTGCATAAATGAGAAAAAATCAAAGAATCAAAGACAATATTTACTTAACCCTTTCAACACCAGAGACCGAAATAGACTGGTCCAGACAACAGAAAAGAGCATACCATTCTGATACTTGGGGTTGAAAGGGTTAAGCAAGATATGTCTGGTGAAACACAGAAATCATGTCCCTGTAATGAAATTAATACAGATGTCATCAACTTTCTGCAATGTTATACATAAAGGCAAAGGTTGCAGTTTCAAAATTGTTGATACAGTCATGGTTTACAGGTCTGATGGTTTACTAGTTCAAAGGTCAAGTTTCACCAGTTTGACACAAAAAAAGACAGGTGTGGAATTGTTGAACCTTCAGATTATAGTGAACCCTCAGACTAGTGGTAGGATGGCATTGATGTCAAATGGATAGCCTTGTCATACGCTACACACATGTGAAATATGTAAGAACTACATGTACATATATAGCTATCCCCTACATGTACCATTCAAAAAATTTGGCTAATCAAAGGGGTTTTCAAAAGTAGGTAAAAAATCAGAGTAAAAGTTGCTTGGTAAAACATTTTGATATGAAATAAATGGCCTTTCCATAAGGAACGGGCAAGTGCCAGACAAAAAGACAAACTGACAGACAACAACTATCAGTATAATTTATCTATTTGTAAATTTTTTATTCTATAATTCCAATATACATGTACAGTGTAAATTTACATGTATTTTTGCTTTTGAAATAGCTTTAATGCACAATCATTACATAAAAAGGCAAAATAAGAACCTGATAAATGAAAATACTTGACAATCTTCTTTCTGTGATAATGAAATATATACATGTACAAGCAAGCTAAAGTTTTATTTGAATGCATCACTGTCATTTACTTTAAACTCTATTCTCTCCATCAGAATTGTATAAAAGCAAATAATACTACCAGTAAATGGAAATTTCCTTCTATAAATGAACAAATGAAATAACATAGATCTATAGCCTTACTTTCTGTAACTTTTCTTACCTTAAAAAATATCATAAGGCATTAGGGGCCTAAAGGTAATCAAGTTTACACATTTAACATTACCTTGTAACCGGGTCCTTGCTGTATCGAGGGGATAAAACAATGCCAAAGCAATTGCACCTGCCTGAAAGTGAAACAGAATTACAGACAGTTAACCACTGAAATTACATGATGGAAACACATATTACCAGCTGTGACAAAAAATAAAATAGATGTAATCAGATCTGGAAGGCTCAAGAATAATGCATATCCATTTCTCCATGACTAGCAATTAAAAAAAATGTTGGAGGAGCAAGTAATTGTCCGCAGGACAAGGAAACTTTTAAAAGATGCACAAAATAACTAAGTCATTTTTCAGGAGATCCTTTACATGATGCTTATGATAGGATATTTTAAATTTAACTTCACTTATCACTGTTTATATTTCTGTTGTACATCTGACTCATTTGATCCAAATGTCAGGCCAATGTGAACATTTAATTTCACTTTTATTGAGTCAAATGACACACATTTTCCTTTCTTTTTTATCATTTTGAAGAAAGTCATACATGAAGACACAAAATTTCCCAAATCCCTGAACTTTACCAAATAATGAAATAGCAATAAGATATTTATACTGTATACAGAAAATTTTTCACTCCCATTTGATTTTCGCTCCCTTTGTCCTCATTGTCAGTGCGCAAATTCAAAACGATAAATTCATCAAATAGAATAATTACCAAGTATGATGAGACAGGCCAAATTTGAAAAGGAAGTGAAACTGTTTGCAGGTGCATTGGGGCAAAAATAACCCTGTATACAGGAATATTACTTTATTTTTTGCCTTTCCACATACACGTATATTAATATGCAACACAGTGGGATCTGTTATGAGGAACTTTTGTCTTGAAAAACACATAATTCCAACGGTAAAAGAGAAATAGGATCAACTCGGGACTATGATTAACTTGTACCATGTCCAGTCAAATGGAACCATATATGGTCAACTGCCTGGTAATCTTGGCTCATTTCTAATTGTGCTTAGCAAAGCCTTTTACTGATAGACATAAGATATGACAATCTATGACAAAATTCATTCACCTACATGTACATGTGACAAAAATTACATTTGCATTTTCCTGGAAAGTTTGTCCTTAACACACTTCAGCACACAATCATCTCAACAATTCATAGAAATATTTAAATGAACAGTCCATACAATGCAGCACACTGACCTTTCATAATACATGTATATCTAAAGAGAAAGAGAGAGACAGACAGACAGTCTTAGTCCTAATTAACCAACAGGGGGATGGGCCAAGCTGACAAAACTAGTTATCTCAAGGTTGGTTGGTTTTATTGTTGTTTAACGTCCCACTCAAGAATTGTTCACTTACATGTATAAGGTGCCGATGAAGGGCATTTATGAACATAGAACAAAGAGGGTTCCTTAATCATTGTTATGGCAGCCAAATGCCAATAAGAAAAGAGTGACTGAATCTTGTAAACAAGTTGTGGACTAGTAGACCATACTATACCGAGTAGTCCTTTCAGTATCGAAATCGTATTTTAGCAACACCATTAAGATTACAGCTGATACGGAAACACGAGTTTTGGTAATCAAAAAAGGTTTTTAAAAAGACAAATAAAGAGATTTAAGTGCGGTACTTTTAATATTGTTGTCTTTGATTCGTCTAATACATTCAGAACACATCGTGTACACTTGTTTGGACTTTGGTCGTTTTGGTTGGACTCAGGGAGTCGGGCCCAGTTTCAACGGGTATCAGGTGGTTTCGCCCCAATTCGTGTTCGCACTAAGTGGATTCGCCCTAGGTGGTTTCGATCCGTTTTGAGTTTTCGAGTGTTGTAATACGTAGGT
>JACSZP010011459.1:0-10675 GCA_016161895.1 Pinna nobilis
CTCATAATATACAAAGAGTACACCTAAATTTCAAAAAGATTAAAAATACGAATTCAATTTCCTTCATGTACATATAAAATATTTGAAATATTGTTTACATAAGTGAATTCTGTGGGCATTTAAAAATTGTTGGTTTTATATGAAACAAAGAAGAAAGTAACGTAATGCGCCAATACTTATGGCCACCTTCTGTAGAGTCTTATTACATCAGTATATGTTGGTTGGCTAAACTTAACGACTCAGGCCAGATGGTAAACTGATTAATGTTAATGTTAATATTAATGTTTGTGTTAATATTTAATTCAAAATGTATACAGATATGTCTGAATACATGAAATTTGATATTTCTCTGTCTCCCTGGGGAGAAGGGGAAGTATTTGACATACTTAATTATATCAAATCTGTCTCTATATAAAATTTCAAATATACATGTGTTACATACATGTACATGTATAAATCAGTTTGGTTTCTTTACTTTTTCTACAACAAACCTCTTTCACAACACTCCCCTCACAAGAAGACACAGTACAACAACAGCCAATCTAATATACCAGTAATAGAATTATTCATGCAGCTTTGACTTGAAGCTTAATATTAAAATGATCGATTTATTTTGTACATACATTTTATTTTGGGTCAGGTTGTGTGGAAGTTAATACAAAGACTGATAAAAAAAATCATTAAATCGACAAAAATGGCCTACTGATCCACAGTAACAATATGATTTGGTCTGTCCATTCATAATGAAACAAAATTCTGTGTAAGAAATTCACTAATTTTCTCTTACCTAGCTTTCGAATATAATTTACAGAGGAAAATTAAAATGTAATACATGATTTAAGGATGTATTTAAACTGTCAAGTTGCTCAGCACAAGGACAACTTTATCTTATAAGTATGAAGGAAAGTGAAAACAAAGAAAGCTGATATATTCTACACCCCTGTGAACAAGGTGAATTTTACTACATTACTACTGAGGGAGCACACCTGGCTCATGTGTTCACCTTCTGACAGTGAGCTATTGAGTTCAAATCCACACTGTGCTGTGGTTGGCTGTCCCTGTCCTTCAGATGAGACAGTAAAAAGTGACGTCCTGTATGTGTCACAGTAGGTGTTGGCACATTACGGTCATGGTCTACAGCCAATTAAGTGTCGGACATAAGCTAAATTTCTTGCCCTTCACCAGCACACAATGACAATTCTCCATATAAGTGACCGACTCTTGATATAAATGTATGAACGCTTTAAAAACATAAATTGAACCAACCAACATTACCATTGAGTAGTTGGTGGAACTGATTTTCTTTTGGTTGTGTAGTTATTGTGTTGTTGTTTAACATGCCACTCAAGTGTCTTTCATTCATATTGAGAAGTCATTGAATGCTGATTAAGGGCTTAAAATTTTGGCCTATGCTCAGCACAGGATCATCGAGCAGTATGGGATCTTAAATGAGCTGACACAAAGTTAAATAGGTTGAAACACTCGAGCTTGTGGTTCAAAGGTGAGCACTCTACTACAGAGCTCCAAGCGTCTCCATAGAGACGCATATACAATGTCAATGATGATATGTGTCATACTGTAAGAAATAAAAAGCAGTACAGTAGAACCTGACTTAACAGATCACTTGGGCAAGTCACAGAGTGTTGTCTTCCACATTGCAATTTATGGAAAAGGTCAATGAGGGAAATTTTCCAATTTCATGAGGGAGATTCTAAATTTTACTATGAATAGATACATACATTTAAGTTTATTATGGGAGAGATATACATTTTTTTTATGGGGGAGACTTGGCAAGTATGAGACCCTGACATATTATTGAACTACAATAATTGTTTGCCATCAGCTTCTCAATAAAAAGGTCTTTCAAAGCAATACTCTCTCAAGGTTCAATTTATAGACCTTTCTATTGGTAAAATAAACATCACTAACATGAGAAATACATATCTCTGTTGTTGTCAGTATTGGTGTGTTGTTTGACTGCAAAAAGATGAAAAGCAAAGTTCATAGGAGGCAATGATATTGAAATAACCTAATAAAATCAAACATTATAAAGAGGCAGATTTGTTTGCTTTCCTCCCTTTTTTTTACTCTCTCCATGCCCTGATTAAACATGTGAATCATATTTCACAATTGACAATTCTAATTTCTAGAAAAGTTCAGTGTCTGTGACTTAAGTACAATATGTTGTAAAGAATATTTTGCGTTTGACATTGGAACTTACTTAAAATTCCTTGTAATGGAGTAGTTTACAATATCATACGAGATAGTTCTAATACGCAGACAGGTAGATTTGTTTACGTAAATCTCTACTAGTCCATTTAAAGAACACCTACAGAGGAACTTGGGAGGCCTACTGTCTTGCAAGGCCATTGATACAAAAACAATTAATTAGGTTAGCTCTCTTAAATCAAGCCCTTCTTGTAAGAGTGGCTGACTAACTGTTCTGAAAGATGCCATTTGACTTCCTTTACCAAAGTGGTGGTCTCCAGATAGGTTTTTACCATTTCTTCTAAATCTACCAATTGGTAGATCACCTATTCTTCAAGTACTTAGTATGATGATGAAATATAAAAAAAAAGATCATAATAATTAATAAATAAACACAAATTATGGAGTAAAACAGAAGTCTGAAATTTACATATAGTCTATGACATCAAGAGCTGTTCACTTGGGGTAGGGGGGTTTCCCTGAAATGACCTTATATCAACATATGAGGTAGATAAACTCTTCATGAACTGAATATGATGATGGAAACAAAATCATAATAATAAATGAAATACATAAATTATGGGATAAAACAGAAGTCTCTGAAATGCACATATAGTCTATGATATTAAGAGCTGTTCCCTTGGAGGAGGGGCAGAATTAGGCTGTAATGACCCTATTTCAAAGTATTCTGACAATAATGTTACATAAAATGTTGAAATGGGAATTCAAAATAATTAAGAAGGGCTTTAAAAAATCTTAAATCTGCATGCCTACAAATGTATATTATGCCTATTTAAATTTACAACAAAAAAAATCTACTCCATTTTTATCACAAACCTAAAGTGTCCCGTCATTTAGAATGTATACATGTATCAGCTAAGAAAAATTTCTTTAGTGTTTTTTTTTATGTGGGCCACTAAACCTTGGGTGGGGCCAGTAGATTTTTCAAGCTACTAGCCCTGTGGACCACATAAGAAAAAGGGTTAATTTCAAGCCCTGCTGTTCCTAATAAATGTAAAGGTTTTGCAAAATTTATAATGTACATGTATATTCTTAAAATCTGATGAATAGATTTATACCCAAAAGTACAAATTAGAAGAGGAAACTGAAAATTGCAGGCACCTACATGTCACACAAATTCTAAATGGATCTACATACAGTAATTGAATATCAAAACACAAAATGTCAAAGTGTAAATGTACTGCATTGACTATTTATGTTAATTCATCTGGTACCTATTGATACAGAATAATCTATTTACATTTAGAAAAGCACAAAAAAAAGAGATAGTAAACAAACTGTTTACTTCATGTTGATGTATAGGGGAGAAAAAAATACTACATGTGGCCATGAAGACTGAAAAGATTTAGTTGTGTGATATGTACAGACAAAATGCCCAAATGGGCCTACATTGCTCACCTGAGCAATATGAGTATGAGAAGAGATCAAAGGCATTAGCTGAAAATGTCAAAAAATGAGGAGGTAAAACATGTCAAAATGTGGACCAAAAATCTGTCTAGATCACTCAGAAGTATCGGTTTTTCACTCTATGCAGCCCTTTTGAAGAAGAAAGTTCTCAAAGGAGGGTATCCACCTGCACCTATTTGATATGGCCCCTTTTCCATCCCTTGGTGGATCCAACCAAAAAGCAACACTTGTAAGGGACCATATAGTCCAACTCTGCAAAAATTCATCAAAAACCCTGCATGGTTCTGAGGAGGAAGTTGAAAATGTGAAAAGTTTATGGCCTGTACAGACAGATGATGGATGGATGGACGACGGACACTATGCTATGACTACAGCTCACTTTAGCCTTTACTTTAGGTGAGCTAAAAAACTATGATTGAAAGATATGGAGTATTAGATATCTAACTAGTCTAATGCTTCAAATAAGATTCTAACATTTACTGCACACAATGACCTCAGTCTAATACAATCAAGAAAAAAAGTGGCAATATCAAAACGGTAAAAACATGTACATACTAAGTGCAGTAAAAATGTTATCACTAAATTTCAGCTGTGTGTCAATGGCGTAAGCTGTACGTAAATATTGGAAATTAGAAATGAGATCTATGGATACTCCTGTTTTGGATCCTTCAGCGAGCATGTGAAAAAGGAATTAAATAAGACATCTTAACATCAAACTTTACAAATCTACATGTGATAGACTTGAACCGGGTCTACATATTCATGTCAGCAAGTACAATTCCTTTGCATGTAACACTATCTTATCACGATCATTGCTATATTATGAGTTGAGCTTTTTAAAGTATTTTCAGACATAGATGTTTGTGACACTTTTAAAATGTGAACAAAAAGTATCAGCATTGGAGGATAAAAATAAAGTGTCAGGTAAACCAAGTGACATTAGAGTCTGATTTTTACTAAGTGTACAACATGGTTTAGTGCATTTATACTTAATTTATCAACCCCTTTGAAAAAGTTATTATGTATGTTATATCATATCAATTCATCAAGTATTTCGTGTTCTTGCCAAGCTCTGTTACAACAGTAATACCGGCAGGCCCAATACACTATTTCAATGGTGTATTTCAGTAGTAATAAATCCCCCTCCCCAGAGGGTGTACGTTAAAATTCTCTCCCTTCACTTTCTTCACAAAGTGTAGTTGTCTCCCTTGATCATCAGAAGCAAACATCACTTCCTGTGAGTAAATCAGCACTCATCTTTTACTTTTGAATGCACTTGCCTAATGGCCATAAAAATTTACTTGCCCTGATTACAGTTTACACTGATTCATAATAGACAAGTGCTAGTTATACTGTACTGGCCTGAAACTTATTTTTACTGGCCTTGGGTCACTGGTCATAACATTCACCTTAAGCCATGCTAAATCATACATAGGTTGGAGGCTAGATTATGGTGTCATATTGAATTGACAACATGCACTATCAAATTATATCAACATTCATGCCATTTCTGCAGAAGTGATAAAAATCTTGGTGGTGAAATACAAAACAGGGGAGATAACACTACTGTAAGGACAGCGGAATATAAAAAGGGCATATACATTTGTACTTCATTGTATCCAAATGTTTTACCTTCAACTTCTAAATCTGTATCAAATGCTTTCTCATCTGTAATGTCTACTGCAGTAAAGTCAATATCTGAGGTGATTTCTTTAGGCTTGTGTGGAACCTCTTCATCACTCTCGCTGTCAGAATCGTGGACCCGCTCTAAGCGGGAACCACTGCTCTCTGGTCTCGACTTTCTACTGCTGGCCCTGCTTATAGTCTGAAAATAAAAAAAAATGCTGTCACATAAAGTACTACACGATAAATTTCCTGTAAATGGATTTTTACTGTCCTATTGAAGACGGCCAAACATAAAATGGCGCTGTTGAATCGAATCCCAGATCCTTGGATTCAAAGTCAAATACACTAACCACGCGGCCATGGAGGCCCCCTAACTCTACATGTATTTTACCATCTGAAAACTGCTGGAATTTTTGTGCATTATTTCGCATTTGTTGAATATCCCATTCAAGTACATATCACTTGAATAGAGACATGCTCTTATATCTAGATTGGCACTTCAGGCTAATGAACAATGGGGGACTTTTAATGTACCAGCACCTACTAGACATGGGTCCTCAATATTTACTGTCTCACTTAAAGGGCAGGAAAAAAATCAGACATGTTGTAGCTGGGAATCAAACCCTTGACAATATGGCTATAGACATGATGATAAGTCAAATAGTATTGTGCACTCCCAAAGCTAAATTTATAAGGCTGTTGTTTATGTTGGTCAGATACAGTGTAGCACTGAAAGGATATTTCTGAACAGACACATGCTAACATAAATCCTGCTGGTATATACAATACATTTCACATAAAACTTAATACAAGACAAAATTATACAAATTTTCTCAGTGTGAAAAAAAAAGAATTCAAAGATGTAAACAGAAATAATGGGATTTTGGATACTTGACACAGTTTAGAGACAGAGAGTGCCAATCAATTTTTTTTTTACTACAACTCTGTCATAAAGAGATAGTCGACTTTACAAGTGGGAACATTGAGGCTATAAAACAATAATATAATAATAATAATAGAAGAATATGAACAATAGAAAAGAGAAATACTGTGTATAAGACCAATGTTCAAGTTGTGAAAATGTTTAAAAGGTCAGGTCAATGTCAATATGTCAAGGTCACCAAATCTGCTGTCACTGGAAATTAATTTTCAGGAGGAAAGCACATGGTAGATGTAGATGTAGAAGAAGTAAATCTAGAAAATATGGCTTCAACAAAAGTTTTCTAAAGGAGGTAGGTCAAGAGCATAAGATCAAGGTCAAGGTCAAGAGCACAAGATCAGCATTTCTTTATCCAATGGAAAAGTGTCGTCACAAGGAATGCAATTAATAATGCCTTTTATAAAAGCTCTCTTATGCTGTTAAAATATTACGAAGTTTTCTCGGGGGCCTCCGTGGCCGGGTGGCTAGCGTGTTCGACTTCGAGCCGAGGGGTCCGGGGTTTGATTCCTGCAGTCGCCACTCCGCGGTTGGCAGTCCCTGACTTTTGGATGAGACAGTAAAAACCGAGGTCCTGTGTCACAGTAGGTGTTGGCACGTTTAAGAACCCTCCCTGCTCTATGGCTAGCAGTGCTGAGCACAGGCAAAATTTGTCGCCCTTCACCGGCACATGGTGACGTCTCCATATGAGTGAAATATTCTTGAGTGGGACGTTAAACAACAACAACAAAGTTTTTTCGCCACAGACAGACAGACAGAGGAATACTGTACATAAAAAAAAAATACACACCATCATGTATATGTATAGGCCTTATCATATTACTGTGCCTTGAATCCTTTATTCTAGGGTCAAAATCAACAAAAAATTCAGAGATAAGTACAGTATGTGTAAACTGAAATCACGGTGCAATGTATGACTTTTTGATTCTTTGAACTTTTAAATGACAGATGTGTCTCTCTATTTATTTTTTATTTGACTTCAACTCTGTCAAAAAAACAGACAGTTCTTACTAACACTGTGAGCTGTGGGGTAATGTAAACTTACATCATCTCATAACTTGGCACTTATAGGTTAAAGATGATTGGTCTTATGAGCTAAGTAATGACACACACTTCAAAGTTGTCAAGATATTCCAAAAAGGGTGAAGTTTGGAAATCATGAAAAATAAATAATAAGGTAGATAATGATATTAATCATTATGATAAGTCAGGAAATCAAGATATAGACATTTGCCCTAATGAGTACAAAAAACTTTAATCTTAAACTTTGTTTATTTGACAACGATTAACAAACAAGTTCAAATAACATATATTAATGTCTCTCGTTGGCTCTGATGTAGGCGTGCGGGGGGGGGGTACTTGCTGTCGGAGGAAACCAGTGAGAAACGAGTGCGCTAACCACTACGCTACTCGGGCACTTAATCCTGAAACAGTCAATGACATCAAGATGGAAGATGCACTTATGATTGGCATGATTCATATAGAATTAAATTAATAAAACCAATGACATACTGTATGGAGGGAAATTTTCACACCCGCTTTATTTTCCCTCCTTTCAACCTCATAGTTAGTGGGTGAATTCAAAACTGGGAGGATAAAAATTGGCAAATTAACTGAATGAAGTTAAAGACGAGACAAGGTGAATTTAAAACTGTGTCAAAGTGATCGGAAGAGCATTAGGACGAAAATAACGTGGGGGGAGGGGTGAATAACCCTGTATTCAATATACAAGTATTTATAAAACCAATAAATATGAAGCTTTATAATGATAGCCAGGCATAGCTCCAAAGAGTAAATGCTTGTCCGTGGATTGGAGTGCCAAGGGTTGGACTCCCTGCTGCCACTTGACTGGCTTTTCTCCCACACTTGGCCGTGAAAGACAATGCTTACCCGTAAAAAGATAACTCTGTCTTTCCCATGGGAGAGACAGCTGGCACACGCTATGACATCACATGTAGAAATTCAATGGCTGAATGCTGTACCAAGTTCCGTGTGTACATACATTCTAGTCGTGGAAATTTGGGAGAAAAAGAATCAAACATGGATGTGTTGAGCGGAAAAGGAAATCTGAACACTCGTGGTAAGAATCTGAAAGTCCAGTCCTCGGGAAACCGTCTGATTGGACAAACAGATTCTTACCACTCGGTTTGAGATTTCCTTGTCCACTCATCACACCCATTCTATCATTCCTATCCTTCACAGTTCAGAAGAGACAATAAAATGGAGGTTCCAATATCACGTGGAAATGAGTCTTGTGCTTAAGTTTACATGTACTAATAACAGACTTGCCAATTAAGTATCCCCTATAAATAGGAAGACTCCTCATTTTTATGTAATATTTTGATAATTATTTTAAGAAAAATATGCCCACCCTTATCGATAACTCTAATAAGTAAAATTAAAAAGATTAAAGATTAAAAAATCTCTTTAAAGAAAAGTTTTCAGGGTTGGCGAATCTGACATAGCATATATGTCAAAATTTCAGAGGCAAATATGAGCTTCAGTCCATTAGGCTACTATATAACTTGTTGTTGTCGTTGTATTGTTGTTTAACGTTCCCACTCAAGAATATTTCAATTCAAATGGAGATGTCACCGTGTGTCGGTGAATGGTGACAAATTTTGCCTATGCTCGGCTCTTATGGCCGTAGAGCAGGAAAGGTTCTTTAACGTGCCAACACCTACTGTGACACGGGACCTCCGTTTTTATTGTCTCATCCGAAAGACAGGGATAGCCGACCGCAGCATGGCGCTGCACAGATTCAAACCCCGGACCCTTTGATCTGAAGTTGAACAAGCTAACCACTCAGCCATACAATATAAGTGAAAATGAAGGTACACAAATATTAATTGTACATGTATCATCTTGGGGATAAAAACCATCGATAACTAAAACAACTTTCTTAATCGTGTTAAAGAATAAATCTAAGTTGCCGCTGATGTGTATAGCAGCTCATCAGTCATAGGTGTGAAATCTTACTTGCCTGTACAGGTGGGAATCTAATTTTCTAAAAATTGAACAAGTGAGAATGAATGGATGTGTTATCTCAGGTGTAAATGTACTTGAAACAAAGGTTAATAACGTATTAAAAGAACAGGTAGTTTACTTCATACCAAAAGGCTGATACTATATATGCACCTGTAATCAAGGTGTTCTCTTTTCTGTTTTAAGGAGGTAAAAAAAGAAATGTTTTTATTAAATAGTTTTTAAGTTTTTTTCATTAAACGCACAAGAAGTTTTAAATTCAGCAAAACATATATTGGTTGGTTGGTTGATTGAATTGCTTTTTATCCTCCCACTCAAAAATATTTCACTCATTTGGAGACGTCACTGTGTGTCGGTGCTTGGAGACAAACTTTGCCTATGCTCAGCACTTACATGTATGACCATAGAACAGGGAGCTTTGTTTAACATGCCGACACCTAGCTACTTTGACACAGAATCTCGATTTTTTACGGTATCATCCTCCGACATCACGATCAGAACCATTGGGATGAGTAAAATGCTCTTTGTGACCAGAGCTGCATTCCTTTTCCACAGTTCAACCGGTCTAGATCTGCGTCATAAATGGCACAGACTTTCTATTTTTTATAAACCGGAAGACATCTGCTCATCAAAATTTCAGAAGAAATGTCAAAATTATATTTGTTGGAATTTTACATTTTGTTATTCCTGCTGACAGGATATGAATCTAACTATACTTATCATGAAATAAAATTAATCTTAACTTTTCTCTGCAGATTGCATGTGTAGTGACATTTATATTACTAGACGAAAATTTTCCATTAAAACAACTTCAACTTATTTTGAGATGTACCCGTGCTCTTACGCACGGCAGCCATGTTGGATCTAGCGAGTTCAAGCCCTGACGTTGGACCACCTTGACCAGTATGAACCGAGCGCTCCATTTGTGATTCTACTGGTTATACCGCTTAAATGGAATGACCCCTTGGTGATCCTTATATACAGGTGATCACTAAAACAGGTTTTACTGCACTGCTAGATTAGATAAATTGACTACACATGCTGCTGGAAGAACAATGTAACCTTGCTATCAAGAGCATTTATACAGCTGTCTTAAGATGATCTTATTAGTGAGGTGTTCCACTGAGCGAAGTCTAAACAGAAAAATGATAAATAGACTCATACAGTTATACCTGGATATTCTAAAACTGAAACTGATGTGTGGAATGATTTTTTTGTTTCAAAATATCAAATAAGCAGGGTTTTCAAAATAACTGGGAAAATACAAATAAAGTAATTTAGTCAAGAAACTAGAATCATGTCAATTAAAACAGGATCTCAATGTATATGGGTTCAGTATAAGTGAGTCCCACTGTATTTGATGGTCTTTTCTCAGAGAATGTCAAAGGGCCTTCTTTTAAACGAGGTTTTACTCTATTAAACAGAGCGCTGCATGTATATATACAGGTATCCACAACATCAATAGTGCAGGAATAAATACATACATATAAC
>JACSZP010011461.1:0-14753 GCA_016161895.1 Pinna nobilis
GGATAGGTGTAAATGTGCCTTTAAGCAGTCATGTAACTAACACCTTTGAAGAGAGACCACCTGTGTTGAAGGACCGCATTTTCATGGCAGAAGGGGGCAGGGGGTCTCTGAAGATAATTTCCACTGTATTATTTACCCCTCTGTAGTCAGACTTTCCGGGACGTTTATTGTATAGTCTATCTACCTACAAAACTTTCACAATCAGGGTCTTTGGTAATAAATGATTATAGTACAATGGTCAGGTGTGCAGAATTGTTAAACTTATCTATAAGATTTGATTTTGATGCTGATTTTCATTAATTGACTTTCTTTGTCTGCGTGTATTTTGTAACTATAATAATGCCAATGACCTTTTAACTACAAAATATTTGGCATGCAATTTCAACAGATAAAAGTTTTTTCTAAGGATGACGTGTTTAGTGAACAAAAGACCCCATCCCAGATTAAATACATGCGTGGATCTAGAGAGGGTCCAGACTCCCTGGCAAAATATATACCACCATTGGTCAATTATACTAAGATTCTCATTTTAACAGGGTTGGGTTTTGTTTTTCCTTACCACAAGTTGGACCCCCCCCCCTGGAAAAGTTGGACCCCTCCATCCCTCCCTGGAAAAAATTCCTGGATCCGCACATTTAATATTTTGTCAATGAAATGAAAGCCTACAACAAGCATATTTTATCCAAAATTGTTCTTGTGTAGCTACAAAAATAAACTTTTGGCATTTTAGGTTTTTTTTGTAAAGTATACCAGTTTTAAGATTTTGTGGACAAAATCATATTTTCTTTACAATTCATAAAGTACAGTGGGACCTGGATATATTGAAATTGAAGGNNAAGTGGATTCCACTGTATTTATATTTTCCGTAAAGTTTTGTTGGAATTTGTGTTGATTGATTAATGACAGCTGAATCAACATTAATTTCTTGTTCTAGATGAGTGGGACAACTTTCCTATGTCATCACCTGATTCAGATTATGATTCAGCAGACACAGGAGATGAAACAATAGTCAGGACTCAGATGGGTAAGTATATTACATAATGATGTAGAATACTGAGTGGGACATGCTGAATTCCCTACCTCCCTTACATGTGTAAGCATAGTACATTATGATGTAGAGCACTGAGTTGGACAAGCTGAATTCCCTACCTCCCTTACATGCCATGGCCTGATTCAGATTATGATTCAGCAGACACTGGAGATGAATAAATTGTCAGAACTCAGATTGGTAAGCATAGCAGAATTCCCTACCCCCCTTATATGTCAAGTCCTGATCAAGACAGTGATTCAGCAGACATTCGAGATGAAACAATTCTTAGAAGTCAAATGGGTAATACTAAGTATATTACATTATGTTGTAGAACATTTTAGTTTGACAAGCTGAATTCATTACTTATATGCTATTACATGATTTAGATTATGGTTCAGCAGATGCAATTGTAACTGGGGTTCACTCCTTCACAAAAAAAAATCTGCCTAGTTGGACCACTTTTACAAAAAGACCACCTGGTTACAAAGATGGTTTTTGTTGTCCCCATTAGTACCACCTCCCAGTGAAGACCAGTTTTCTTGTTTCCCTAAGGAGGTTGTTTTACAAGTTTCACTGTATAATGAAGTGCCCTGCTGCTTTAAAAGCTTAAGTTAGATAGTCCTAATGATGTACATATGTTAACACTGTAAACATTTAAATTAGGTATACATAATCCCAAGATCAGTTTCTTTCTGATCCTAACTTCAAAACACATTGGAATCTCGCCTATTGAAAGACAGTCTNNAAGGAAATCAAATTTCAGTCTGTCTTTCACCTTTCAAGCCTATTTCACACTCATTAAGGAGACCATTTCACTAATCATGTCAATTTTGGCCAGTACCTTAGGTGGTCTTAATTGCGAGGTTCCACTGTATCTATCAATCGTACAACAGAATTTTCCGTTACATTTTCAGCGTCTACAGAAGAGCCGGAGTCCGTTTTTGCCTTACCAGATGCCTGGTGGAAGATACTGTTGTGGTTTGTGGCTCTGCCACTGAAGATCATTTTATACATCTCTGTCCCAGACTGTCGGAAGAAGAGATGGAAGAAGTATTTCATTGTGACGTTTATAATGTGTCTCGTGTGGTTAACTCTTTTCTCGTATCTCATGGTGTGGATGATAACAATTATAGGTATCTACTCATACTTACTGGTTGTTTGGTTGTATCTTTGTTTAAGGTCCCCGTTATGTTCTGACTTGATTTAACAAGCGACGTGACTACTTAAAGCCCTTGCCACTCGTCCCTGTGAGGCAGGGAGAGAGATGACATGTGTATGCGTGTGTGTTTGTCCTTCTTGAATGCTCTGTATTTCCAACGGCTTTTATAGTGCCAGGAGACTTTCACAGCTGACGATGGTATCAACCATGCAACCTAGACCGTTTACACTCCATCTAAGCATAGAGCAGGCAGAGAGGGGATAAGAACTCACCCCTGAAAATCGGGCACGACCGGGGATCGAACCAGGGACCCCAATATTTGAAGTCCGGCACTCAACCGACAGAGCTAAATCTCTCCATTTAACGTCTCACTCACATATCTTCCACTTATATAGAGATGTCATCATGTGCTGGTGAAGGGCAAAAAATTTTGCCTATGATTGGCATGTATGGTTGTAGAGTACGGACGGTTCTTTAACGTGCTGACACTTAGACTATCATGAAACCTCAGTTTTAACTTTCTCATCTGCAAGACAGATGGCAATTACAGATATCATTTTCAAGAGATACCATGACCTTCAACCAAGGGCATGAAGCAAAGGTCAAGGTAACAAAATTATATGACATATCATATCCGTAATTTATATCTATACAAGAATAAGGTTCATGTTAAAAAAACAAAACAAAACAACAACAGCAAAAACAAATAAAAGCATGAACTTCAGTTGAGGTCATGTTAAAAATGTCAAGGATATTTGATTGCATGATATTTATGGGAACAAATTTATTCTTATGTACACAATACTTGTTATTTGTATAAAAATATATTTGTACAATGACTGGTCCCTACATCTTCCTGTTTTCTTGCTTTTGCAGGTTATACTCTCAATGTTCCAGATACCATTATGGCGCTGACATTTGTGGCCTTTGGCGTTAGTCTGCCTGATGTTATATCTAGTCTTATTGTTGTTAGAGATGGTATGTATGGCTTTCCTCTGAATCATCTTCAGTAGTTTTTACTTTGCTATAGTTTATCTAGAAAAATGGTCATCTACTTCAACTTTTGAGTGCCATTCAGAAAAAATTGGATTTGAAAATTGGATTTAATATTTGGAGACGATATTGTTTTATCAGGCCAATTTTTATCGGTAGGCAAGAGAACCCGGTAAAAAATGTACCTGGGAAGAGACCACTGGCTTTCCGCAAGTAAACTGGCAAACTTTCTCACATACCGGTTAATAATCTTAGATTAAAGCAAAGCTTGAATCTGCACTGATGAGAGACGAAAGACTACTGTAGATCCAGTTTTATTCACAAGATTTTAAAATCATGTAATAATGCAAGGGTACTCACTCATGAAAATGAATGAATAGCTAAATATTACACCCTAGAATAAACATGCTCCTTGCAACATAGGGTCGTTACCATTACACACAAAGTCGTGAAAATATTCTATCAGGAATAACTGTATGACCACTTATTGGCCAAAAAACAAAATTGCAGAAATTTCTGGACTTACAGTAAATGGTTTAAAACGAAATGTGTTAACCATTTGGTCATGGAGGTCTTGTTTGTTTTTGCTACATTTTACAAGTACAGTATACATAACGTCTATCTTAGATATTTCTTCATCTTAGCTCTAGTGAATGACTTAAGCAGGATTTCTCTGGAGCATCAGGTCACGAGGTCATCAGCTATTTACCTGTTTCTGTTGTACATGTATTTTCATAAACAGTCGAACCTGTTTTAAGAGGCCATCCAAGGGAAGGACCAAAAAGGGTCACATATGACAGGTGGTCTCTTAATTCAGGTGGTCTCTTAATTCAGGTGATTTATATAGGAAAAAGCCATTTTGGGAACCATACATTTAGGTCACATAAGTCAGGTATTCCTTTCATTCGGTGGGTCGCAAAGGCAGATTAGACTGTGTATTGCAACTTGAAGGTTTATTGATTGATGATTTATGCTGTATGACAACTTCTTTGACTTTTTCCTGACAGGTTACGGGGATATGGCAATATCTAATGCAGTGGGCAGTAACGTGTTTGACATACTCATATGCCTAGGGATTCCCTGGCTCCTTCAAACAATAAAAAGCAAGGGCAAGGCTATACAAGTCTATAGTGAGGGTAAGTTGTTGTATTGCATTGTTGTTTAACGTCCCACTCAAAGATATTTCATTTACTGTATACAGGGAAATTTTCGCGCCCGTTTTATTTTCGCCCTTTTTGCCCCCATGTTCAGTGGGCGAATTCAAAACTGGGTGTAATCGAAATGGTTAATTCATTAAATATAATTTTGACAAAAATGTGCAAATTTAAAATGGGGCGAAACTGTTTGCAACTGCTTTAGGACAAAAATAACCCTGTATACAGTATATAGAGATCCCTCAGTTATGCCAGTGAAGTGCAATAGGTTTGGCTTATGCTCTGCATATATGACCATAGAGCAGGAAGATCTTTAACATGCCAACACCTACTCTGATACAGGACTTCGTTTTTTACTGTCTCATCCGAAGAACAGGGAAAGCTAACAGCAGCGGGGTTGGGATTTGAACCCAAAACCTAGCAATCAGAGGGCAAAAATGCTAACCACTTGGCCACAATGGCCTCCAGCAGCTGAACTTGTAAAGGTAATTTGATGATGACAGATTTGGCTATACTACTCCCATCAGTAAAGGTCATAGAATTTTTCCTAGGTCAAATAACAATGATGTATAAAGTTATGGCCTAAGACCAGTATCTGACATTTAGTGATGCATTCCTCATGTCAATCTGTCCGTCCAAAGAAAAATTGTGTCAAGTCGTTCTGGTAATGGCAGAAATTTTTGCCTAGAAAACATACCGGGTATTCCTTATGTCACACTTGAAAAAAAAACTTTTATCTAAACGCATGTCTGGTGACAATGTAATTACATTACCCCCTGTTTCTATTTTTAGGTCTTTTGTACTCCACTCTGACCCTCATTCTCACAGTAGTTTTCCTCCTGACTGCAACACATCTCAACGGATGGAGGCTCACAAAGAAGTATGGAGTCATACTGATGTTTGTGTATTTGCTTTTTACGATCTTAAGCTCGCTGTACGAACTGAACGTGTTTGGTTTTGTCCATCCTGCGGAGTGTGTCAGTAACTATTAGTCATTTTGTACCGTCATCATCCAGAAAAATGCATATTTTGACATTTTTATACGAGGAGTGAATTTAACGAAAATTCTTCGTGACTCAGTATTTTCACATAATTTTGACACAAGTTTCTATTTTACTAACTGGATGTTTGATTAACATTTTGTTACGTATTTCCGTTTTTTAGATATCATGGTTATATTGGGATAAGTGATACTTTGTGACTGGTACATAGTGATTTTTTGGCTTACCAGGATAAAAGTCCAAAGATTTATTGCCATAACCTCAGCATCATCATGAGCATCATTGTCCGTGGCAGTGTCTAAAAAATTATCGGCCCTATATCTTTTAAAGCAGAAAGGATAGGGTTTTAATATTACATAAATGGATCTTTGATGCTAAGGGCTTACATTTAGATCCATGACCTTTGACCTAGTGACCTTGAACTTTGACTTTGACTTTGATCTACTTTTAGAAAACTTTTACCCTTTCATTTATATATTTTGTCAGCAAGCTTGGTTGTCCTCTGTCAACTCCTATTTTGATAATCCATGGTCAGGAACATCTTTCTTTGGTAACTGGGTCATTAGCATAATTCCTCCTTTTAACTGCACTAAAACATCAGGTGCTGGTGCCATAAAACTTTATAATTTATGAAAGTCTGAGAATTTTCTCAATTCCAGTTAATTCTGAATTCTGATGGGCAGAGAAGCTGCAGTTGAGAAAATTTGTTGACTTAAGTAAATTCTTAAGTTTTATGGTGCGCAGCCCTGGCCACACCTATTTGTTTTTTTTCTACCAGTGTTGAAATTCTTTTACACTGACCAGGGTATGTTAATTTTTCAGGGTTCAAAAGTTAAATCTTCAGTTATCCTGAATTCCTTCTCTCATTAATGAGTAAGTTTACTTTGTCACACATTCATTCATTATATTTTGTTCTAGTCATGCTCTCTGAGTCTTCAGCATTTTTTAAAATGCAGGTACAATTGGCTTTTTGTAACAAAGCCGTTGGATTGGGATGTTTTCCTTTTTTTGTAAGTTATTGGGAATGAGATAGGTCACAAGGAGTAACTTGTTGGTATCTAAAAATCAGGTCAGATAGCTATTCATTAGTTTCGTATTTATTATGGAAAAATCAAACAAAAAACACAAGGCAGGGATCAAGACTAGTGATGATTGTTAGATAATTGTTTATATTTAATTTGCTGGCTGGAGGGGCCTCCTTCAGCTTACGTTTGATGATAATTTGTTTGTTATTTGTTATTGTTTTGTTGAGTGCTAACTTTAATAACCTTTAAATGGTAACAGACATTTGTTCAGTTCTGGGGGAAAATCGCTGGCTATAATTAGATCTCAGTGAAGACAAAGCTAACCGGCTGTAATCATAAAAGCTCATGTAATTAGAATTGATTGATGAACATACAGGTAATTAGAATTAATTGAGTATGGGACTAAGAAGCATCTACAGTCGAGCCTCTTCAGTCTGGACGCCAATAATTTGGATGCTTCATCTTTCGGACAAAGTTTCCCCGAGAGCAGAATTCTAAAATTGCATTGGCCATTATGATAGGTATGATTCAGTTAATTAAGAGAAATTACTTAGGGAACAAAAGTGTCCAGATGAATAAGACTCCACTATACATGCGGTAGCTGGGTTTTGAGTTCATCTGGAATAACGTTTTGGCTTCAGGATAATTAGAAAAGACCTATGTGACAAATTGATCCACAATCATGTTTCCAGTTTGGGATATTGTTTACGTCAATAACATTTCATCTGTCTCATAATATAAAGTACAAGGATCGTAATTTAATGCATATTAGATGTCTCACAGGAGACCAATACGCGTAATAAAAAAATCGTTTTTGAATTTCTTTCATGAGAATTTAATTTCAAAGGCATTATAAGAATGACAAGATTCAATCTCATCTCGACTTTCCTTGCATAGAAACTGTGTATGTGAAATAAACCACTTGTGGTTAGGGACCGCCAATGATAATCCAGAGGAACCCGAAACTCGGCTATTCCAATTAAATGCTCAAATTCCCTTGACAGTGACAGCCCCGACATATGAAAATGAGATCAAAAACTAGGGGCCCAGAGATAAATCACTCTTGTACATAAATACCTTGAAAGTCTAATGTTGCATGATGATCGACTACCAACAGGGAACTGATATTTGGTATTATTGGACCAGTTTTCATGGAAGTTATTTCCCTATGGACGGATCCATCCCTTTTTATACAGACATCACAAACAAAGTATGCCTTGTTTATTTATGTACCTGGTTTATTAGTCAGTACCGGTATTGGTTACAGGATAGTTGACCTATTTTGGAGTAAATACTGTTAAAACAACAACTCGGTCACAGTGCAACATGTATTTGTATGAAACAGGAGACTAAATTTTAACCATGTATGTACATTGTACCTTGTTTATGCTTCCTTTTTGTCTCTATTACTATGAAAAGTAGAATTTTATCCTATTTTTATTGTTCTTTGTAAGGAGACCTTGTATACTAATGTATTCAAATCAGGTGTGTAGACTATAGGTCGATAGGACTCCAACAATAGCATTTATTGACTTTTTGCATTATACTAGATTTTGATAGGAAGATTTTATTTCTATTTTTGTCTCGATCAGCAATTAAGTAGATCGTAACATTTTTATATGAGGAAAAACGCAATCTCTTGGAATATATGTTATGTGATGCATTCATAATAGAATTACCGGTAGTAGAAAAAATTTTATTTCTAAGGAGAAAATATTTTCAATTCCAAAGAATAGACCAATCTGTCTCAAATGGGCTTATATTGACAAGTTATGCTGATGGATCTATGGAACAAGACTTGATGTCTCTTCCTGAAACAAACGTGGATTTGCATCAATTTCATTATCCATAAATTGATTTCTTTTTAATTCATACAACATTCCTTAAATGGATTTTTTATGTATGTGCCATTTTAGCATTGTTGTGATGCTGATTTTGTTTTATGACATACTTTACTTTTTTGTCGATGAATTCTTGAAGAGGGCCTGAGGAATTTTAGAAAAATCGTACAATTCAAAATATGGATGATACTGATGAATTTTTTTTTATATAAAATGTACAAATTTGAGATATTTAGAGATTTGTAACTTACTACTTCTTTTGATCTTCTCATAAGATTTTTGTTTTTGAAGGCAATATGAAATGTCTCTTTTCATATTGTTAAATAGAAATATCAGTAGCTTGAAGATGAGTTTAGATTAGTTTTATTTTTTGCATTAAATTCTAAATATGGCCTACATCAGTCAGTACCCATGTGAATTTTATATTGGTATCATTGTTTGTGCATTGAGATTTTTAGAATTGGATTAAATATATTTTATTTGTCTAACAAAGTTTTTAAGTTTTAACATTTTTAGTGCCCTCTCCCTAGATTTTTAAAAGTATGATATATAATGGTCATGCTATGAAATAGATTTACATATCACTGTAAGTTTATTTGTCCAAAGAATTGAAATTCATAAAATATTTTTACAATTTTTTTTATTGTATTGCTAAGTCAGAAAATATTTTGCTAACACAATTTTTTGAAGTAGATCAATAGTTGAAAGCTTTATAAAGAATATTTTTGTTGCTCAATGATGAAATTGATTCCTTTTGGACATTCCAAGGATCTCAACGGAATAGGCCTTTCTTAAATTACTTGTTGTAGCTAGTTATATATTCCAATGGAAAATAAATAAGTTAGATAGTTGGTTCTCCCGTCATTTGCAGATTTATCTCCCGTTTTCATGAGACAAGATTTCTTTGTCAACCCCTAGGGTGTTGACTAGCTACACACGCTACTCCAAAAGTGTAATGCACTATTTCCATGACGTCAAACTTGGTCACTTCGAACATAAATAAAACCACAAACATTTGATACAAACATGAAAAAAACATGTTAAAGTTGAAGATACTTTAAATCTAAATCAGAATTATTTATAAACTTAGATTGAATTTATCTATTATGCATTATTTTGATAGACTATATTTATGTGTGGGAGTATAAAAATGAAAAATAGGTCATCGGTGAGGCTCCCTTACATGTATTGACTGTATTCTTACGCCATTCAACTTTTGTCCTCATTCTGTTAGAATATATTATATCAAATGATGGGAGAAAAATTATCATCCCCTCCCTGTAGGGTATGACAGAGGAATCTCTGTCCTCTGCAAGCCTTGGGTTTGATTTCCAAGAATCATATCCCTCGAACAGAGATTCCTCTGTCATACCCTCAAGATAGGGGAAGACTCTATTAGTCATAGGAAACCTGACAAATCGTCTTTTCAAAGTGAGGCTTGTAGATTTCTCTTTACCACACATACATCATATAACTATCTCTGATGTCACGCATGTGTAGCACTTTCATCGAAAGGAAATAAACTTTGGAGGTCTGATATATATTGTGCCATACACGACGGAATTACGCATACGGAGAACAACAGATCTATTTATAGTCCTCACTCCTCAAGGGAGACTTCATTTATTCATTCATTTATATTTTTTCAGCAGGCTCCCATATTTCCTATTTTAGAAGAGACGTGATTTTGCAAATATTGATGTTGAACTTTTATCTGTATGGTTTTGTATATACGTGTATTGATATTGACTTTATTCCATTAGTTTTATATTTGTGTGTACATTTTGTGACAGGACACAATTCATTGTAGCCCACTAGCATACTGATGGTGGGCTTGTAATATTGCAGTGGAACCTGTCTTGACAGCCCCCCATTCTGTCATGCAAATGTGGTCTCTTAAAACAGGTGGTCTCTCGTGACAGGTTTTATTTATATGACTACTTAGTAAAAAGATTCTTTTTTATATCCACTGGAACCCTCTTATATTGAACTTAGATATATTGAAATCCTGCTTACTTTGAAACGATTTTCATTCCCTGGCTAATTTACTTTATAAGTACTTTAACTGAATTATTTTGAAAACCCTGTTCATTTGAAAGAAAAAATTCATTTCCCTTTAGTTTCAATATATCCAAGTTTGACTGTATGTAAGTGGTCTCTCAAGACAGGTTCAACTGTACCTTTGGTCTTGTTGGTCTATTGTCTATTACCTGTTGTGTACAGAACATCTTTCATTCTTACATAAATATGTTTGTGGTTGTTTCACAATTGACACAGATAAGCTTATTTCTCAAACTTTGTGTGAAGTTTCCCATTTGTCTCCAGTTTTTCATCCCAAATTTCCCCTCCCCCTTTTTGGATAATATCTCATCACCACAAACCTAATTAATATCTAACAATTGTGAACTCCATGGCCCTCCTAGGATCTCTTGGATTTTTAAAAAATATGCGGATGATGCTTTAAACAAGATTGTTTTTACTTTATTTGTATTTATGTACATGTATGTTATTTGATATTCTATCATTGTTATTTTACTCTTGTGTGTTATTTTTGTGTTTTTTATTCCTCACCTTTGTGATAGCCTGTGTAATACTAGATTAGAATCTTGGTATCATTTGTGATCTAAAATCGCACCCCCTTCCCTTTTTGGATATTTTTTCAGCAGTCAAAGTCCTTCACTTGTTTTGGTAAGTTTTGAGCAATTTCAAGTTTCCCCCTTTGTTTTTTATCTTGGAACTGAAATTCTTTAATCCATCACTTTCAATAAAAAAAAAAATGATTACTTTAGAGGTCAAATTTTGCTGCAATCTAAATTGACTCCAATTAATCATAACACAGAAATCATATTGTCACATATATGAAATTGACATATTCTTATTTGATTGACATGCTCAATAGATTTCACATGTCAGCTCTGATATATCAAGAGGTCCATGTTTACCCAACTCTTTACCCCTATTTTGTATTCCTTACTGGAGTTGTGAGATTTATCACTGGCTGTTACTTTTACTTTTCATTGATACCTTGACCTTTTGACCTAAGCTTTAGAATTGTAACCTTATGTGGGGTATTTGTGATCTAATCTGTATCATGAAGGCAAATTATGTGTGAAACTGATGCTTCAGTAGTTACATTTCATCATGAAGTACGCGAAAGAGACAAATGAAGAAGAAAATAAAACATCGAAGTATTTGTGGTCATGTATGCAGTGTTTATAGAGGTTGATAATACATGTATATATACATGATAGAGTCATATTTTATCTACATATAATCTATTTATTTGACTGTTTTGTTATGAATTTAATATTTATTTTTTTCTTTATATTTATGGGTTAAGGGTTGGAGTCTCATCTTTATAATTTTCCTCATATATTTATCATTTTTGTGGTTCTCTTTTCCATATGTTGATAAAGTATACTTCATTCCATCCTTTTTCAGATTTTAGTTTGCTCTCAAATTTGTATATTTGGTCAAGTGAATTTCCTGGAGAAATGTAGCAAAAAAAATGCATGCATTCTTACCAATTTCAATACAATTTTATATATTAACTTTATTTACATGTCATATTTAAGTCTCCCAAACAAAGTTTCAGAGACTTATTGAATTTCTTTTTTTCTTTTTGCTGGTAAAATATTTTGATGTGAGAGAAGTCAAATATGCAATGTTTATTTTTGTGTCCCGTTAGACTTTCTGTGGAGTATTTTAAATTTACCTATTGCTTTAAGTATCATAATATTTGATGCATAGTATATTTATTAATACTTTAGTCAAGGTCTTACCTGTAAGACTTGTGTGTGTTTTATTTTACTTTATCAGGTATGTTATTTGTTACACTGCAGATTTCTATGTTGAACATTTGAGATGTTATGATAATTTCCCCCATGACCTTCATACATTCTAGATGTTAGTTCAGCTTTAAAAGTTCTCTTATCATGAATGTGTACATGTATATGGATGTCAAGCCTGCAGTTGTTTTATTCTATTTATCATGTATGTTATTTGTTACATTGCAGACTTCTATGTTGAACATTTGATATGTTATGATAACTCCCGCCATGACCTTCATGCATTCTAAATGTCAGTTCAGCTTTAAAAGTTCTTTTATCATATATATGTATGTGTGTATGGATATCAGGCCTGCATTTGTTGATATTTCACATTGATAAATCATTGAAGTACATATACACATATTTTAAGATCTGTATTATTTGATCCCTCCTCATTTCTTCCTCATGTTATTGTTTTGTGAGATATGTTGTGATGCATATAGAACTTTTTATTGTGATAGATTCATTTTAAAACATGACCAAATATAAGATGTTATTTTATAGATTTTATTTTTGAAATTTGATGGATGAGGTGCCGGCTTGTGGATGATTTCTGATTGTTAAAAAGTGTAAAACACAAAATGTGGCTGGCCCTATCTTTTAATCAGTTACCTCTGGGTTACTATTTATAGATGATGCAGGTAAAATTGTCTTTGTAATTTATGCCTACACTTTATTTTGTGCTTTTAAGTTAAGGAATGCTTGTGAGCTTTTTATATGGATTCCCTTGTATCTATAGATAAAGGGTTCATTGTTGTTAACCCATTCACCCCTATAAAAATAATAGACTCTTCATTATGTAAAAGATTTGGGCAAATCTAAATGTGTCTTTAGGGGTGAAGGAGTTAATGATGTATGATAAATGATTTGTTATTTTTGTTTTCATTACTACCTTTACTTATCAAATCTTTCTCTTTTTCATGTTACTCTTCTTTTTTTTTGTAGCTTTTTCTATCCTTTTTGATTGTGAAATGTTATTGATTTATAGTAACAAATAAACAGTCAGACTTCGTTAATCCAGACACCACTTATCAGGATGCTTTACCTTGCGGAAAAAATTTCCTGGGAATAGAATTTTGATTTTGTATGTGTAATTTATAAGCAGTAAGCCTCGGTAATCCAGATAACTCGTTTATTCGGACAATTTGTTAGGGAACGAAGGCATCCAGATTAATGAGGCTCCACTGTACGTGTTTCTTCCCTGTGAGAATGTTTGTTGTGTCAGCATAATTCAGCTTATATGATAGTTTCTGTGAGAGGTTGTCTATCTATTTTTCTAATTTTTACGTCTTTTTAAGTAAAAATATCACCTTGCTGCCTTGACAACACAAATTCTTTGAGTATCTATCATAGATGTCGATTTCAATTATTAAACATGACACTTTTTATACATGCTATTAACCCTTTGAACCCCAAGTATCAAAATGGTATACCCTTTTCTTTTGTCTTGGACCAATCTATTATAGGCTGTGGTGTTGAAAGGGTTAATTGATCTAGCATAATTTCATCTCAGTACATGTTTGTCATAATGCAAATTGTAATTTATTTTATGTAGTTGAATTTATGTGCTATTTGCTCAATATGAAGGTATGATAAGTAGCATACATGATGATATAAATAAAATTGCTTTAAAGTTGATGTAAAATGAGAACTCAAATCTTGGCTGGGCACTGTAAAACTTGATAATTTACTTAAGTCTGAGAATAGACTCAAATTCAAATAATACTGTATTCTGAATGGCTGAGTAGCTGGAGTTGAGAAAATTCTCAGACTTTAAAAAAATTCTCAAATTTTATGGTGCTTTGCCTGGACCATTTATAGTTTCTGATGAAACCATAAAAAAATTATATCATTGTTGTGAAAAAAGTCATTAAAATTAAAAGTTTGAATACTGAAGTCATTTGTTCGTATGTCATGGTGTCACCACGGGAGTGGCACACTGGTAGGTAAGGCGATTCCCTCTCAGTAGTGTAATAATACAGTTGGGCAGGGTTGATCTATAATAATTCCAATTATATAGTCAGTCAACTTGCAGAAGGCCATAGTTTGATGGCTATAAGTGTGAGCAAAAGCAAAATTTGTTGCCCTTCACTGGCACATGGTGTGAGAGCCCATTTATTGAAGGCATATAGACAACATAGAGTAAGAAGGGAAGATCCTTCTAGGATCTTGTTATAATTCAATTTGCAAAATTAAAGTGCACCATTCATTCATAGAATTAACAACATCATTTAAATGTTTGCTAAGCAAGACTGAACTATTATGCCAAATGTTATTTCTCAGTGCGGTAATTGGAAAATGTAGCAGTGGCCTAGTGAGTTAATCGGCTTTATTCATATTAACCTGAAATCTCCATTCGCTACTACAATATTTACTATGAAGGAGTAAATTTAAACACCAGTAGGTTCAGTGTAGTAAATTGACATGGGAGAAAAAGAATCAATCACCACTATCAATGTTGGACAGAGATCTCTTCACTGTCATATCAAATACAGTTGAATCTCGAAAACTCGAAGTGCTCGGGACCGCTGATTCGAGTTTTCAAAAATACAATTATTATCCAGCTGAACGCTATTCCACCGCCCAAAACCCTCTTATTCACTCCCATTCTCGGACACTGTCCACAACGCTCACCATTTAAGTAAAATTATATAATAATATAACACTGTCATCCGTTTTGATCACTAAATA
The DNA here is from genome assembly GCA_016161895.1 of Pinna nobilis. Classification (NCBI taxonomy): domain Eukaryota; kingdom Metazoa; phylum Mollusca; class Bivalvia; order Pterioida; family Pinnidae; genus Pinna; species Pinna nobilis. The sequence goes on from JACSZP010011461.1 coordinate 14,725, forward strand.
AACACGTGGTAATTACAATGTCTGCCAAA
>JACSZP010011463.1:0-20034 GCA_016161895.1 Pinna nobilis
AGTCTGACTAACACAACTTCCTAAACGTTTGTATATTGAAACAAGGAAGTATAGAGCATATCACGCACATGCCAAATGGGTTACTCTAAACAATCTTTTCCTCTAAAATAAATAGTCGTAATCGGCAAATATACTACAAAGGAAATGTTTTTGATTGTAAGGGAAGCTCAAAGTTAAATATAGGTGGAAGACTTTTATGAATTACTTAATAATGAACTATTCAAATTTTAGACTTCGTCTATAGTAAACGCAACTGCCGTACAGGATGTATTGAATAATGTGTGTTAGCGTATTTTAACAAATTTGATTTACATTGCAGGTGCTTTACGACTCTTTAAAAACATCATTTTAAATCACTTCAATATCACTGGTGTTTGTTTTGAGTCTTGTGCATTGATTTCTACACCGATTATCTGATCGGGTCAGTTTGTTCTTTTCGAAAGTATAGAATATATATCTTATATCGAAAGTCATTATGTGAATGATACCGATATTTACAAATGTATAGGCAAAGACCCGGTAAAGCAAAAATGGCGTCCTTCAAGAAAAAGAAAAGAAAGAAACATGTAATTTTGTCGTTGCTTAACGTCCAATTTGAGAACCGTATCATGATTGAATGCGGATGAAGGACTTCAAATATTCGCCTTTATAATGTATATTGGGAGCCAATGGAAATGAGGTTTGGTTTCTTTGACCTGCTCATGTACACGTAAACACAGAGGCCCCGATTTTTCGGCTCTAATGTCGATTGTTTAGCGAGCAAACTGGTATCCATTTTCATTGGTTTGCTCATTTGTAATCTAGAAATTTTTTCTTACACACCAACGTTAAGTTAACAATTTAGTTGAACAGTATTTCTATGTCAAATTATTCACTCTTTGTATGGAAGTGATTCTTGAATACTGATACTCTTTGAATTTTTTTCCTGATTGTTGCGTAACTTCCCACTGGAGAATCATTTGCTTATATTGTAAACTCATCGAATACCATAGAAGGACTCCGGGAATTTGCAAAAATGTCCAAAGCATGGGAAACCTAGAGCCCAGTTATTTTCATGGGCATACTTTAAAATAATTTTACGTCTCAGTGGTAATAGTCTTTCTTCAGTAATGGTAAGGCACTCTGTTAAAGAGTCGCGTTCCACAAATGTCAAATAGTTCGTTGACAGCATAAATAGGACTGTGTGCTGTCTTACATCAAAAGGTGACAAGAATTTATTTTGTGTAGATTAAGGAAAGCGTCTATGCAAAAACTTAAGGCAAAGTCAATCTCATGTGCAAAAATACAATATTAGAGAATCGATTTTTTTCGATGGCAGATTTTTTAATTTTACTTTTTTCGAATTATTTTCCTGAGGGTGTGAACTTTTTTTAAGTACATGTTTAAGAACTTGATAATTATGGAATACTGTAAATTCATTTTTATTCGGGGGAATTTTACTTTCGCATAACTACGCGAGAGTTCTTACTCGCGAAAATAAAGTTCTCGCTAAATATACTAATTTGAAATGACAATGTAACATACAACATAAACTTACATATTTTACAAGCAGACGCGCAAAACATTAGTGTCGAGAAAAAGTTGCATTGCTATCGGTTCGCCAAAAGAAGTCTCCGCGAAACCTCCTGTATTATTCGCAGTAAAAATTAAGCTTTCACTTGAAAAAGAAGGTATTTACTCTGATGTAAGCTATTTAAACATACCCGGAAGAAGTCTTTTGATATTGTTAAAACACTTCACGACAAATAATAGCTATATGATCAAACTACGCGATAAATGAAGGAAACAGGAAGGAAATGATAACAGGACAGATATAGAGGAAAATGATTAGTAAGTCGAGTGAACATATTCAGATTTATTCAATAATCCACACGCTTGGTGTCTTATCAGGTAAAAATCTTCTTTTTGATATACCCTTTTGACCCAGAATTTTTATTATCTACACTAAGTTTGCTAATATATTTTGTCATCTCTTCTTTGTTGTCCAAATACAGATTGACAGATAGAATGATTCCAAGGTGAGTTTGAAGTCTTTTGTTGACTCTGTAAACTTTGAAAGAACTTAAAAAATAGAGCTTACTATTAATTTAAGTATCAAATGACATATAAGGAAGAAATGAGGAAAATTTTATGTCATTTCAATGTAGAAATTGTCAGGGATAACTTTTTTTATCATTCATTTTAGCAAACATATAGAATCGTACTTTATATCATTTATACCTAACTTATAAATTAAAAGAAATAATCGACAAAAAAAAAGAAAAAAGAAAAACCGCAAGAAAGAAATCTGGATATGCTGTTGTTGTTGTATTGTTGTTTAACGTGCCGTTCAAGAATAATTTACTGATATGATGACGTAACCGTGTGCCGGTTAAGGGCGACAAATTTTGCCTTTGTTCGGCACTTATGGCCGTAGAGCAGGGAGGATTCTTTAACGTACGAATTTGGATATGATTCAAATATGATTTAATCAATTATGAAAAACAATGATATAGCGACCGCCATGGTGTTGTAAGAGTTTCCCTCTGAGGATTCCTTTCAACAAATGATTCCTTTGACACATTTAGGTATAACAAAGGCAACTCAACATAGAGTCAGAAGTTTTCGTTTGATGTTTTTTTTCATGAATCGAATATTTGCAGGATCACACCCAGGTAAAGTGTGCAAAGATAGTTGCTATATAGGCCTAGTTGGCTATGTTATTGTTTAACATTCAGGTCAAAAATCTTTTAATTACATTGATTCTCTCTGACTCATGTGAGGATGTTTGGCAATAGAATTTTAGAAGGTCGACGATTGTAAACAGCGAAAAATATTACCCATGGGTCACCTTTGCCAGTTTACATGGACGTCATCATGCGTCAGGTGAATTCCCATGTAAGAAATAAAATATATAAAACAAAACCAATGATGGATGTAAGTTATTTTTTATTTCAATTTTATCTTTTTTAACCTTAATTTCATGCCAATACTTGACATGAAGAAAGTATTAAGTCGGAAACTTGTCAACAATTAGAATTCATGAGTTTGACAGCATAAATAAGATCAAATATTTTGATGTTGAACGGTTGAAACAAGAAGTATCCCCCGATTTAAAGAAGATAGGCAGGTTCGAAATGACGTTTAGTCACATAAAAATAATTTTAAAGCTGAATAGTTAACGAAGCGAAAAAGAATTAAAAAAAGAAAGATTTCAAAAGAATTATACAAACTTTAACGCTTAAAAGAGATAAAATGAATCCTTATTCACAATGTTTTGACAGTTTCGGTTCTATTTAAAGAGTGTATGTTCTAAGTCATCTCAGAAGATTGTACAGTGGATAACATTGTCATTCATTTCAATAGAAGCTGTATTTTAGGAATAAACCTACTATTTGTTTAAGAATTTTATCGCCGTACTGAAGGCTCATATTTCATAATACAGTATGCATACAGAATATTGTTCTGATGAAAAGATATTAACATGCGCGGATCCAAGATTTTTGCTCGGGCGGGTCGAATTTCTTCAAGAGGGGATCTAATTTCTGCCTAGAAAAAAAACTGTTACAGACAGCATATGAGCATAACTGACCACGGATGGTACATGTGCATGTATATATTTTGCCAATTCCGAGCGTGTTTAAGGTTTGATATAATTTGAAAGCGGTAAACTCACTTAGGCTTAATCTCTATCTCAGTATTGATAAGTTTGAATGAGATACTGATGATCCATGGACCTCTCCAAAAAGATCAACACATTTATGACAAAAAGTCGAGATACCTTTGCAACGATAAACTGCGTCCATAGTATACATATGCAATGTAAAATGCCCTTGTCTACTGTAGTGACGCATCTGTTGTCCGTTCATGCTCTGAACGTATTTTCATACTGAACATTTCCATCACTAAGAGAGTCATAAAAATTACTCTTAGAGGCGGCTGTCTGTAGTTCCTCGTAGTTCCCAGTCGTATTAGATTTCTCAGCTTTCTCTGCCCCTGATCCGTCTAATGCTGCTGCTGGTGGTGGACGTTTTCTTTTTGAACAAATTTGACCTTGCCCTCTTCGACACAAAACGATGTTGAATAATACTGTGAATACCGTGATGGTACATGATACACCAGTGATAACCCATGGAGTTATGGAGACATGTGCGGTATCCGACACCCCTAAATAAAAAAGACATCAATTAACAAACATGGTTTTACTTTGATAAATATTCTCTGTAATAGATAAGGTGGATAGTTCTATAGTTGCTTAACGTCATACTTAAGACTCTTTAATGTGTATGGAGACGTCGCCTTGTGGCGCTAAAGGAAGACATATTTTGCCGATGTCAATTATCGCCGCAGTGCAGGGGAGGTTTTTAAAACCTGAAAACACCTACTGCTACGCAGGGTCGTGGTTTTTAACTTGTCATCCAAAATATAACCTAAGCGATTCGAAACCACGACCTTAAGATCAGAAGGTGCAGACTAGGCCACGGCGACTCCATAAGATATGTAACTGAAAATTTAATGAATTTTCAAATTCCAATAAAGTCTAACCTGTTTTAAGAGACTGTCAAAAGGAAGGAGTGCAAAGGGTAACATATGACGGTTGCTACCTTAATTCAGGTGATTTATATTGGAAAACCCTACTTTTGGATGCGTGACTTATGGTCACATAAGACAGGTAGATCTTTAATTCAGGGAGTCACTAAGGTAGGTCAGACTGCAATATAAACCATCTATTTGATGCATTATCGACTTACCTAAAGACAGGCATTCCCCATTGACACAGTGACATCCGAACTCACATAGCGGACATGAAAATGAACAATTCTCACCGAATCTTTCTCGGAATTCAATCCGAATTCCTTCTTCAATTGAGAAGATTGAAGAAGGAATTCTCTCTATTCAATTGAGAATAGAATTCTATTTGAATTCTAAATTCGATAGATGAATTCAATTCAATTTCTTCTTCATCAAATGAAAGCAATAAAATTAAAAATGTTGTGTCCGAGATCTCTACATTGACCTATATAAAAATATAAAGAGATGTTCCGTTTTTTTGGCAGTTCATGACATGAAACATATCCCAACCAAGAACGCGTGCACATTATCTATATAAACATGTATACATATTCGTCCTGAAGAAGGGACAGGTCGTCCTGAAAATGTGACTTTTTCGCTGTACACGTCGTTGGTAATTTTAGTGCTTTATATCATCCATTTTATGACCAGTATCTATTTCTATAGATCCAACATTTCTTTGATAAAAATTACATTTTGCAATTTTTACATTAAATTCTGAAGTTACTCTAAAGCAGTGTGCTTGCATAACATATTCATTATCTTTCTTATTGAATTTTAAAGTGTCTAACACAGACGGTAACCAATTCTTAAGTGGTTTCCTTGATGTATTCTGAATGCTTATTTGGTGTTAATATGTTCAGTATTAAGCTGGAAAGACCTTAAAATGAGTTCCTGGTAAAATAATAATAATTAACAATAATAAAATGAATAATAGTATCCAGCATAACATACGTATGTTTTATTTGAAAGGACAAGACAAATTAAAATATCGATGACTTATGTATATTTATACTTGTATTGCAATAGATTCCCTCCCATCCTGGTGAACATCCAGTGTCACACTTCCCGGTCTTTCTGTTGCAAGGTTCGACATCACAATGTCCACTGCAATCTCCTTTACATTCAGAGCCATAAGCTCCATCTTCACACACTATAAAAATATAAGTTATGTAAAAATTCTTTTTCGATAAAAGTTAATTGAATCACGAAAAAAGAACCCACAAAGAATCCGAATATTAGAAAAATGTTACTAACCAGTTTTGCAAATAACCCCAGTCCAGGGTCCGGTGTCCCAGGTTCACATCCGGAAATACAGGAACCGTTGTGCCTGTTACAGGTTTCCTTGTTTAGACAATAACCACATGTCTCGTTGCACCCAAATCCGAATCTACCGGCCTGGCACGCTGAAAAAGACTAAATGGTATTATTGCAAAAAAGGGATATAACATAGCATTTTTGATCAAGAGATATTTAAAAAATTCTGTTTATTTTCTGGATTCTTTCATGTTTTATCTGATTATTGATAATTTTGTATCCAAAGAGCGGTCAAGAAGTTGTGACCATTAGAATAAAAAGTTACAAAACCTACTGGGGTAAAAATTAGATCTTTTTCTGGCTGTTTCCTCCCTAAAACCTTTTCCTAAGGAGCTGTGGTCAAATTAAATGATGGTATTTACCATTTAACCTAGGGCAGTCGTTTCTGTCTTAAATATAAGGTTTCTTATTTTTTTTCTAATACAAATCACCTGGCAGTAGACAATTCTACTATATGTGGACATTTTTGTTCCTTTCCTTTCCAGTGTAACTTGAAACTGGTCAGACCGTATATCCAGTCAATGCGGGGACAAAGCTTAGTAATGTAGATAAAATCGATGGTTCCTCCCTAGGAAAAGTTGTAACTGGATTCTCTAATCCGCTAATGATACTAAATGTCAATATCATGATTTCAGTGTTATGCAAAAACTAAAAACAAATATTTTTTCCTTTTGTTTTTTACTCCGGAACAACAGTCTCTAGCTTAATTTCGATGAAACTGATAAAATTTTATGTCAACAGGGGATGTTCACTCCTCCTAGCCACCTGATCCCATTGCTGGTGTGTCCAGGGGTTTGTGTTTGCCCAACCTTTTATATGTCTTCTTTATGGGAGTTATGAGATCGATCACTGTTCGTTACCTTATCTGTTTATAGAAATAACAGATATCTGAAAAAATATATATATAAATCATTATTCAAATACATACATGCATTACAAAATTCCTCTTTCCATCCTCTATCACATCCTCTTGTACATATACCGGATGATATATCGCAGGGTTCCTGGTTAATACAGTGCTCGCTACATCTGTACCTGCAATCTCTTCCGAACTGTCCAGGCAAGCAGTCTAAAATGTAGATGGTTTATTTTGTCATTGATGCAGTATTTACATTACATTTAGCCAATACAATCTAAAGTGAGATTAAGGAAAATAAACATCGACTCCTACCCCCGCCAAAACACCCCTTAAGAAATACATAAATGTATAAGAATTTCAACGCGACGAAACAATTGCGCATATTTATGTCTATATTTCGCAAGAACAAAATGTTTAAACAGATTGAGATTTCAAACAAATTATATTTGAAAAAGAAATTTACGGTATTTTTTGCTCCATGAATAGAGGCTGGCCAAATGACTGAAATTATGTAGACTATGCCAAACACAAATAAATAAAAAAAGGTTTCCGCTTACTTGTTTTGCAGTCATGACCCTTGTAACCAGTAGAACAACCGTTGGAGCACGTTCCATTTGTTCTTTCACATGCTGCACCGTCGTAACATTCTCCACACGTTTGTGAACAGTCCTCGCCATAATATCCACCAGCACAAGCTAAAAGTATGACTTTGCATTACTTTGAAAAGAATTGACATATAATGTTGTTTGCAATAAAGCTATCTTCTATTCACATAAGCACATCCGAATTTGTGATAAACCCACCAAAACACGCGCCGGTGCATCTAATACGATCATAACTTACATTCTCACTTTCATATTTGCATTCCAACTGCCGTAATACTTAGGGCACCATGTGACTGTTTTACAAAAACTGACAGAATATCGGCGAATCCGCTGTCAGAAATGAAGTTTCACCGTGAGGCCTCAGAAACTCCAGCATATACTGAATTCTGATTCGTTGGGAAGCTAGGCTTAACAGGATTCTCAGACTTAAGTAGATCCCCATGACTTATGGTGTTCAGAATAGGATTTCATGTAAGTGGGTCGATATTATTCTGTTGTTCAGTTGTGACTTAAAGACCAAACCTTGCCACGCTAAGGTGTAATTGTGTAATAAACTCTCGACAATTTGCGCTATCTTACAAAAAAGAAATATTTACTCGAGTAATCCTTTATATCGACTTACTGATGTTGCAGTACGTATCTTGCCATCCAGCTTGACATCCATTACTACAGGTACCGGACTCCCTGTCACAGGTCTCACCATGTTTACAGTTACCACTACACTGCAGTGCACAGTCATAACCGTGAGTTCCGTCCCCACAAGCTGATAGGAAAGAAATATAACATCAAACAATATGAGACAGAAATACGATAATTTATTAATGGTACAGTGACTAAATTAAATATTGGTTATTTTACAGCCTCTTTATGAGGTAATATTATTATATATTTATAATGTTAAGAAGAGCGGTATTCTTTCGAATAAGTAAAAGCAGCCACCGTGGCCTAGTGGTTAGTGCGTATGGCTTCTAAACCAATGGTCCAGGATTCGAACAAAAACTACGTCGTGGTTGGTCTTTCCTGTCTTGCGGGTGAGACAGTAAAAACCGAGGTTCCGAGGTGTTGAGACTTTAAGGAACGCTAAATAATCCTAATGATTTATCTCTAGAAAGGATCTCGGATTTGTGCCTTGATGATATTTCACGTTCCATTCAAAACTCTTTTACTCTTATGGACAAGGCATCAAACACCGCGCGGGGCTAAGATTTATCATATAATTAGTCATTGAGTAATGAAGGTACTTTATGGTGCTGTTACCTACTATGACAGGCTTCCTATATTTGATGTGCCATCCAAGAGACAGGAAGAAGTGACTCCATAGAGGCCTAAAATGACCCCCTCCAAAACAAGTTACGGTATTCATATGTATGTATGTATGTATGTATGTATGTATGTATTTATGTATGTATGTATGTATGTATGTATGTATGTATGTATGCAAATTTGAATAATACATAACAAATGCAATAGCTAAATTATAGAAAAATGGAATGATATTCTCCAGATAAAAATGTACAGATTGAATTTCTTGAATTTAATGAATATCCATAAGTATTTAACCAGAACCCTTACTTTCATTACAATATGTGCCTTTCCATCCTCTCTGACAACCGCCGTCACACGATCCGGTGAATCTGTTGCACGGCTCATCATCTCTGCATTGATGGCTGCAGTCCAACACGCAGTTGTAACCGTGTTTGTGTGGCTGGCAAGCTTCAAAATGTATCAACATTGTTTAAGAATTACTTAATCTGCAAATTGGTACATGTATATTCAAATGAAAGAATCAATGTTTAGGAATGAAGAAAATTTTGTGAAAAAATTAAATTCACTTTGAGAATTTATTGCATGGATAACGTGAAATATCTGTCTTCGGTAAGGCAGATTAAATAAATCTAATGAGACGTATTATAATGATGTTATGCAAATTGGTGAATTTGATGACCTACGTTATCGGCCCTTTTCACAGTTAAAGGAGGGTTGTAGATACCAAAGGGGTCTTTAAAATTCAAAAGTCAGCGACGGACAAAATACGATGAACAAAACTAACGGAGACAGCACCACAAAATATGTAACTTGAAATAGAATGACACGGACTCCATTAGAATTGAGAATGAGTTCAGTTACATTTAAACTTATATTCAAATATATGAATTCTATATAGATATATCCCAATCTCTACTTCTTGAAACTATGTGTCTTCGTAATATTTTAGTTGCTGTGTTTAAGGACATAGAATAATAAAATTTAAGGTCTAGTAAAAGAACGATTGTAGGATGGCAATTTCAAACATAAACATTCTTGTTTCTCGAACCAATTTTGCTCTGGTCGAATTTATCATTTTAGTAAGTCAACTAGTTTATTTTCAATAAATCGTTGTATTAAGACTTCAATTGTGACAACAAGGGAACACTTGGTGTCACTACACGACCGATTGATTGTTGGATATCGCATAGAACAATACAGAACAACCGAACAATATCAACGATACAGTTAAATAAAGTAATGAAACTTAGTAAATACTCACATGTGAGGCATAAATCGCCTTTCCAACCTTTGTTGCAGCCTTCTACGCACGTGCCAGTAACATGGTCACAGCCGACACCACCATTAAAGCAATTTCCGCAAGTCTGTGAGCAGTTGGCACCAAACTTCCCGCTTTCACATTCTGCATTTAAAAAGTATACTTTTATTCTTCCAGTAGCTTTGAGGCTTGGTTATTACATTTCTGTAAGCTCTATTTGAATATTTGTTACATTTAATTAGCTGCTGAAAAACTAGGCCCAGGTGTTTCCTTAATTTCAATGGAATTGTATGTGTAGAAATATTTCCAGAGCATATTTTTATAATCTGGATAATTTTCAAAAAGACGATGAGTTTTGTTGCTCCGGAAGGGCAAGCAACTCCTGCAGTACCAATGATGGTCCGAATATTGGAAATATTCTCATTTGGTGATGGTGGTAACGAAAATAAAACCAGTGGGATAAGGTACGCCATAATGGGGAACATGTCCTTCATCATCTGATTTAGCGATTTATCGTTACAATCAACCAGGTCATAATGGCGAAGTGATAGATAGTTTGTAGTTTCTTGTATCTTATTTACTTGTATTACATAAATCCCCTGTCCATCCGGGTTTACAGCCGCCATTACAGTGGCCTGTGAACCGATCACAGTCCGAACTGTCTAAACAGTTTGTGCTACAGCTCTTTGAGCAGTTGATACCATATTGTCCTGCGCTGCAAACTGTTTAAAAACAATATTTATAAAAATGGGAAATACAAAGTACGCAATCATTTGTCAACGAGACTTTATTGGCATCTGATGAATACAGGAGAGAAAAAATCCCTTGGTCAACGTTGAGATTAGTCACAGGAGTAAGGAATCGCTGCTGACTTATCATTCCACCCGTGTACCAATGTCATAATTGATCTAAATACAAATGGAAAAATATTGGAGCCATTGAGAGAGAGAGAGAGAGAGAGAGAGAGAGAGAGAGAGAGAGAGAGAGAGAGAGATATGATCCGTTTGCATGTTAGAGTGCAATAGAAGTATTCATCTTTTTCTACTGCCTTTCAAAGTTAACAAATTTGTGTTGGCAACCATTCGCCCTTGAGATATTTTATTTATTTTTCATCTTTTATCTCACAGAGATGTTTGCTTCACTTATTTCTTTTATCTGCAATACGCAATACGACTGAAATAAAGAAAACAAATGATAATGGAATGCAGAAAGACAACACATAAAGACAAGCACATGCTTAAAAGATGTCGAATGATTGAAATCTCTTTAGAACCAGTGATGGATAAATACATTCCAAAAGGGATGTTACAGATCGCACGCATAGAATCTAAGACACAAAAGTTGAAATGCCCCGATGACATGTCTACTTAGTATTTTTCTATACCTTATTTCAATCAAGTCTTGAGATCAAGGAAACTCATATACTGTGATGATTAAGTGTTAAACTTGGTTTAAAAATACGAATTGTTAATCCCTCTGTGTTAAGTGTATCGAAACGACAATTGGAGTCACTTTTAAAATGTTTACGCTAAGTGAAAACGATAAAGTACCATATACAGGTATTATAGCTTCCTAGAATATGACAAGTTTTAAAAAGACTCGAACTATAAACAGGATGTGCATGTAGAAAAATAACATTATATATCATACCACTGATACAAATATTACCGACATTGTTTTCAGTGGTGGGCCATGTTCTCATTTCAAATTTATTGATACTTAGTAATGCACGCTCCTAAATCAGTATTGGCTATTGGAAAACATAATATTTGTCATCAATAACTACACGGACCTGAACACTTCAACAACCCTCCACATCCCCTTAACATAAAATAAAGGAAAACATACAACAATTAAAATAAGCCAAATACCTCAAATACCATATAATCAGGGTAATAAGCCAAACAAAAACAAAAAAAAATGTTGAAAAAAAGAATATATTTCTCGTATTATTCTTTGAAAACTTCTTTCGGTAGTTGTAAAAAAGAATAGACACAAAGCGAGTATTGAGTGATAATAACAATAATAATATATTTATAATTGTTAACTAGTGATAAAGATTTAGACTTACTTGTCTTACACTGTGTTCCTTTCCATCCCCTTTCACAACCATTTGCACAAGAGCCATCCGAATGGGAACATGTCTCATTATTCAAACAATTGCCACATGTGTCGCTGCAGTCTTGACCAAACTTTCCGAGAGCGCAGGCTAAAATTACAAATATCAAAACAATTAATATTACAAAGAATAAATTAATATATGTTAATAAAGATCTAACACCGAACATCTATTCTGATTATCCTTGACTAAATAATGGAAACAAAATTAACTGAATCCATAATTTACATTTGTCGAGGACAACTTAGTAGCCACTTCTTTTCCAAAGGATACTTAAAGTATATGTAGATAGCTACAAAGCGTCTAACGTTGTTGAACAAATCTATGACTTCATTCGTCAAATTTCATTCATTGATAGCGTTAAGAAGATCTTGATATTTCGACTAAAACGTCACCATTGACGCCAATAAATAGGTCATTTGAAAAGTCAGCAAAGTGTCTTTATGAGATTCGTTCGAGATCCTTTACGGCATATACACGTGTTTTGTATTTCGCACTTGATGTACGACGTTTCCGGTTTAAGGAACAGGATATATAACCATGAGTGTTACTCTTTAGTCATTTGTTTTGTTCACTTTGGTACAATGAGATGCTCAGTTGTTTATGTGAATCACTCAAGTAGAAACATCATGGCATGCTATTGATGGACCTCTTGTTTTGGCATATGCTCAGCACTAAGCACTTTATTGTACCAACATCCATAGCGTAACATGGAGTATCATTTTTAATGTACCAAATAAACTGCAGTATTTTGCTTCAAATACTGGGCTACGGTTACCTATGAAAACGTATTAAATTGTTTCATCATGAATTGGAATAAAATCCAGGACTTTCCGCTCACAAGTGCGTCACACGACCACAGTTGCGATGAAGGAGATCTTCACTGGACTGCATACAATGGCTAATTTCAAATAAAACATATTCCGGAATACATTTATCTTACTTGTATTACAGAAATCTCCTTTCCAGCCAGGTTTACAACCGCCATTGCAGCTTCCAGAGTACCTATCACAGTCCAAACTGTCATTACAATTTGCGCTACAATTGTTCAAGCAGTTGGCACCAAACTGTCCGGCGGCACAGCCTATGACAAGACAAATGATATGATAGCAAAAATGTAACTGTAAGAGAGAGAGAGAGAGAGAGAGAGAGAGAGAGAGAGAGAGAGTTTTGGCAATTTAAGTCAATATGTAATAAAGGTTCTAAAGGTTCATGTATTTTGTTAATTTCACATATTTTTTTCAAAGTATTTTCCTTTATAAAATTCTGATATACGCCTTTAGACTAACACTACACATATTTATTTAATTACAAATATTGCTTAAAAATGTAGAAAGACGATGGAATAAAATGGAATCTGAAGCAGTTCTACAGTCAGTTTCTTTTCAGAGGCTATTACTCACTTGTCTTACAGTAAGACCCTTTCCATCCTCTGTCACAGCCATTGTAGCAAGAACCATTGGTATGGGAACATGTCATATTATTCAAACAATTCCCACATGTTTGACTACAGTTGGGACCAAAAAATCCCGAGGAACAAGCTGGATAAGAATATTATTATGAAATTACAGATGCCGCATTAACATTCATAAGCCCGTTTGCATGTTTACATACATAAACGTGTATGAGGATGTATTTATTTATATATACTTATGAGTGTGTTGATGTGAATGTACTTGTGTGTTTTAGTATGCACATGATTTGTATATGAGAACATCAAAATAGAAATACATGGATATGATATGTATTTTCTTAAGTAAATGTTTTATTTATAATCAATTACTCGTTGTTCAGAATATGGTCTTTGTTCAGAATGCCATTTTATATAAACCTATTCGAGATTCTACGGAAACGATTGTCTTCTGGTAGTATCGAGTTTTCAACCATATCATGAAAAAACAGACTTGTGATAAGAAAACTCGATGTTAATGTTGAACATTTAATGTTGAAAGTAAACGATTAAAATTATTTACAAATATTGCAAAAGTTGCTGAAATAACCGTCCATGCAGCCGTTTGGACACACTCCATTGATATGAGAGCATATATCACCATTAGCACAGAAGCCGTTACACTTTTCTTTACAGTTTTGACCATAGAATCCTGCATCACATTCTGCAAGAAAAGACACTTAAAAAAGAACTTAGACAAAAGAATACAAAGACAACATTAAATATCGAAATTCTAAAGTCTTAAAACTAAAAAAAAAAAAAACAACCGTGCTCCCGTCAAGAAAGAAATTTTTGTTATCGCAATCTCCTCCTAGACCATACTACGTATTTACTTTTAGTCTTCATAAATGTTTTCAGTTGAATAATATTATGAAGCTGGTCTTTCTGATCTTTTTGGTATCGCATCTTCTCATGAACAAAAAGTCTTATAAACATGGGACTACCACGAATGTATTCAGTATGAAGTTCAACCTGGTGAAACAACTAGAGGTCGTTTTTAAGGGACTTTGTCAAGTTTCTCTATTTCACTCTGTGTAAATCTTCCTATTGCTACACCGCTTAAACTATAACGAATACTGGCTTTCAGATTTAATTAATGAATTCAGTGTAACATTTCCGTCCTCTTATATGAAATTCAATCTGATAAGGCCTCTAAGGGCCATATTAGGGACTTTGTCAAATTTCCTTGTGTAATTCTTCATAAATGTGTTTTTCGCCACTCCTCTTTATTCGTAATGCCTAATGATTTTAGCCTTCATTATCATATCAATTACATTACGTAACTTGTTTAAAATGAACTTCACTCTGGACTGACTCACAAAAGCTATTTTAAGATATTTTATTGAATAAATAGAGCTATCCCCACTTCTTTTAAACGAAAATTCATGTGAAAAAAAAACTTACGCTAATGTACATCAATTCATTATAATGTTTAGTTGATCTAAAAATTAACTTTGACCTGATATTTTAGGTACTATAGTAAATTCAAATTTTAGGTCTTTGTTAATCTTTCTATTGCTTTTCATTAATCCATTTGTGTACGATTAGAGGAACAAGATCCTTGGATCTCTGGGTCTAAAATTTATATTCTAGCAATTATTAGTTCCAGTACAATATCTACAATAGATGCAGACAATTCTGATACTTTAGAATAGTAAGTTTTGTATTTAACCGATGCCCATTTATTAATCAAAGTTAGTCATGCTTCAAAAGAGTACTTACCTGTGCCACATGTATTTCCAATATAACCATCTTTACAACCATAACAGTCACCTTTATCAATGCTACATAAGTCATCTCGGCAATTAACAGGACATGTCAGATCACAGTTGCGACTATAATTCCCTGGATTACATCCTGAAATATCGGGAAATGATCCTTATGATACTAATTTTATAACAAACATAATTAGAAAATAGAATACAATTGAGTGTTATTAGGAAAATTACCATATTAAAGATATTATTGGGGCCTCCGTGGCCGAGTGGTTAGCGTGTTTGACAGCGAATCGGAAGATCCGGATTCGAGCCGCGTTAGCGCCACATCGCGGTTGGCCGCCCCTGTCCTTCGGATGAGACAGTCAAAACCGAGACCCCGTGTCAAAGTAGGTATTGGCACGTTTAAGAACCCTCCCTGCTCTACGGCAAGCAGTGCCGAGCATAGGCAAAATTTGTAGCCCTTCATCGGCACATGGTGACGTCTCTATATGAGTGAAATATTCTTGAGTGGGACGTTAAACAACAATAAAATACCAGACCAAAGATATAAATATATAGATCTACCTATGAACCATGTTTATATAGTTATAGATATATATTTAATGCCAGAATATTTCACCCGATGTACGGGTACTCAACAGACGTTATTGCACGAGGCCGTTAAGCCGAATACAATATAGCGTCTGATGATTACCATTACCGAGGGGGAAATATTCTGGACTTGTGCACAGAAAGCCACCAAATATTTATTTTATTACATAATCAAACGTTTGAATAGCTGCAACAAGATAGCTTCTTTGTATTCCAACAGTGAGGGGTCACTATTGTAGCCGCTACGAGCCGATGTGCGTAGCTGGGCCCAGTTTTATAAAAGATCGTAACTCTAGACGTTAACGTAGACGTAAATTTTCACTGACAATTTTATTTACGTGTGCGCAAAGTGAGGTCATAACTCTGCAAGTAAACGTAGACTTGCACGTAAATCAACACGTAGCTACGTTTGGAAATATAGTAGGAACTCTTTTGTGAAGAGTTTAAGAAAAACATAGCAACGTAAAATTGGCATGGGCGTTAGATAACGCTCATGCCAACTTTACGTTGCTATGTATTTCTTAAACTCGTTCACATTGTTGAATTCGGCTGCATAGGACAAACTAAATGCAGAAAAAAATTACAGACCAAAAAAACTGCAAAAAATCAAACAAACAAACAAACAAATAAAAAGACAAAAAAAAACAAAAAAAAAACCAACAACAACAACAACAAAACCAACACAAACAAACAAATAGTACTGAAACAGAGACAGAGGTTTGGCTGAGGCTTATCAAGCGTCAGCATGGACGGATCTAGGATTTTTTCAAAAGGGGGTTGTTGAAGACTCAGAGGTTTTAGGGGTATTTTTTAAATGCTTTTCCCCCCCCCCCCCCCCCCCCCCCCCCCCCCCCGGTAAAAAAATGATATGAATTTTTTCCCTTTTATAAGATTACTTGAGGTGGACGTATACATATAAAGAATGGTTGTATCTATATAAAAACAAACAAAAACAAACAAACAAACAAAACAAAAACGAAAACAAAACGACAGAAAAAAAGAAAGTAAACCAAACAAACAGGCATGATGTTTGACGATCGAATATTATGGACATTTTTCTAACTTGATACTTTATTTGGATACAAAATTAAAATGAATGGCAAGCGAAGCGAGCAAAAAATTGTTTTAGATATTAAATAAATTTTATTATTTTTAAGATATAAAAAGAAGTTGATTAAATAATTCGGCGGGCGAAGCATGCCGGGAAATTATGGGATATTTTTCTCTTGTTTATTTATTTGTGACACACATGCACTATAATCCATTTTCGTTTTTTTTATTTGGTCTACCTAAAGGTAGGGGTTGCAAACGCCCATCCACCTGGTTAGATCTGCTAGTGGTCAGTCACAATAATAGGAAAAATTACATGTAAGTCACATTTTCACTTCAGAAAAAAGAGCAAGAATTAAACATAGTTGACAAGTAATGAAGATGTTGTATTGTATTTGTTGCTTTTTACACTCTATATCACTTAGACTGAAACTTGGCTATTCAGGAATTTTGAGTACAATAATTACCGGTATGTTAAATTCTCGAATATTCCAGTATGAAATTCTACCCAGAGCAGACGCTACACGGTTTTATTAGACATGAACCCCCTTTCCAGTTTCCTTGGCTACACTAAACAAACCCTTTCTATATTTAGCTTGTGGCAAGGCCTACAGTAAATTTCATTTGAACCAGTAAGGATTCTTAATTGAATAAGTATCAAATTACTGTGTACACGTAGGCCTATTATAAGTGTTGTGTTGCATGAGGCCAAACACTGAATGGACTGAGTTTGTTTGTAAACACGGTCTGCCAGCTGTAAAATGACTCTCCGCGGAAAACGGCATCACGGAGAAATTATCTCTGTAAGCCTCTGCTAAAATGTCCAGGGCTTGGTTCCGATATCTTAACACTCTATCCCTTCTAAAATCATTTCTACGCGCTTGCAAAACTATGTATCCACTCATTTTTCTGAGTTACGTGTGGTGCTAGGTGTACTTTGGAGTAGACGTAGATTTGGTCGTAAGTTTACAATTAGGAAAAAGTTACGACCTTTTGTGAAACTCATTTCAGACGTAAGTTGCGACTACTTCTACGTTTACGTCTAAGTGTAGAGTTACGACCTTTTATGAAACTGGGCCCCGACCTCATTCAACAAAGAGCTACGTCATAGCCGTATCCGCAGCTTTCAACATATGCGCTTTTTAAACTGCCGTCAAACAACAAAGGGCTACGTCAAGCCGTGCAATAGTAATCTTGAAACCGTGCAATAACACTTTTTTACACGCACGGCAAAACAAACAGCTTGAATTGTGAGATTACCCCATATATAGAGTAATGCAAATCAGTTTTGTAATAAATAATTTTATACGTACGTGTGTGAAAGTAAAACCCTCCAATTTACCATTCTCTTTTTCACTTAGACTATGTCTATCCCTACGTCGTTTTTCTTTCTTATTCATACTTTCAAAGTTGATTGTCTACAGTTATAGTTATACTCTAGATGTATTAATAATCACGTGGGGTAGTTAGTTACACGGCATCTGGAATAATTTTCAGACATGAAATTGTTAAGGCTTTTCGTGTTGTGCACCTCAATAAGCCAATTTGAGCTTTACTTAAGGCAGACACGACCTACTCTCGTATTTGCAGAACGCGTTTGTGAGGTATATATCGTTAATTATCAAGGGTACAGAAGTAGGAATGAGTTATTCAGCATCTACAGAAAGCAATATAATGTACTCAACAAAATAACATACCCCCCCCCCCCCAAAAAAAAATAAACCCAAGATAAAAAAAATCATAGTATTAAGAGAAAATTAAACAGTGATTAAGAAAATAAAAAATTTTTTTTTGAAATGACACATTTGCAAGTTCATATCGTTAATCAACATAAGTAATTATGTATCTAACTTTACGGTTGATATTTCAACATTGCTTGCCATACATGTTTTATAAACAAGGAGTATAAACATATTTTATGTTACACCTTTTATATGAGGTCTCTTACCTAGAACTTGTACTTCACACAGCTGTAGAAAGGCACAAAAATTGACAATGACAGTTGAACACACCTTACGTCTATCAGACCATATAGTGACGTATCTTCCTTTGGCGTCACAGTTTATTGTCACAACTGACGTATCAGGACCATCAGGATCTACATGATCACGTGTACAGTATGATGACTTCCAGTTGTTAAGGTCATCTGTTACGTGTATGGAGTAGAACCGAAATCTGAACAATTCTACAATATGAAAAATCAATACCTGCATAAATTAAACATACATTGAAGAATAATCTATTTGAATTACAGTAATCAGTGAATTAATCAACAAAGCTATGAGTATATACGCTATACTCATAACATGGTGTTATCATATATTTGCATCCCAATCATACAAGGACTTAATTATAAAGAAAAGAAGAACAACGCCTACATGGCTGAATAAGTCCTTTCTCGTCCCAGTCCCAATCGCCAGGACTACACCAACATAAAAAATAAACATGCTACTCTCTAATATCTCAGTGATCTGAAGCTCAGCAGGGTACATCTGACCAAGATAATTATAAATTATTAAATTCTGGACTATTCACTCAACGAATGTTACAATATTTTAGCCATGAGTACAATATGTATTGACTTGTTCATTGTCTGTCATTCACTACTAAAAAATCTTTGGCATATCAACATTATTTTATACTGCCGAACGGAGTTATCTCCCTTTCTTGCACCAGCGGGAGATGTTCAAACTTTCACCAAGATGGCTTCACGTATTCTCAGTCAGCTATGTTGCAGACCTCGTAGGCCTAGAAACATTACACGTAATGGGGAGCTGGTGAGTTCATACTCGTAAGTGATATCAATTACATGCATATGACTATTATTTTGATGTATTTATGAAAAATAACTCGATTATCATCACAATTAAGTTTCGAAGCACAGCGTGACCGGTGTCTATGGAAAAAACGACATGTTGATTGTAGGCTAGCTAGGCCTATATATAGGCCACCTGTAAATGTTACACTAGCCTAACACGTCAGCTTGTATCAAACAGGCGCTGTCAATGTTTGCGCTAAATACAGGGCCGTAGCCTGGCGAAAATGTTTAGGGGGTAAAATCCGGGCGCCGAAGGCATGAGTTTTTCGTGGGGATGGGGTCCGTGGGCATGCTTCCCCTGGTAATGTTTTATCTTAGCATGCATGAATTAATCTCTATCAGGGCTTTAAATTAATCTTTTTTCTTAAGTCAAATAAGTGGTTCACAAGGCCAGTAGCTTGAAAAACCTACTGGCCCCACAAAAAATTTGCT
>JACSZP010011467.1:0-11784 GCA_016161895.1 Pinna nobilis
CTTGAACACTGCACTGCGTCTTGTGATGGTCTTGATGTGTATGAAGTTCGATGAATCTATCATGCACGGTTTAAGAGTTATGCTCCGGACAAGAAAAGTTAACGGACAGACGGACGGACGGACGGACAACGCCATACCATAATACGTCCCGTCATTCGACGGGCGTATAAAAAGGCAAGTCATGTTCGATTGGGAGCCCAAATCAACCGAACCCGGGCTTTATCACTTCAATGTCAGACATGTCTGACATAAAGCGAAATTTATTTATTTGTGATGAGAAATAACGTGGAAGTAACTCTGGTTTTTTTCTATAATGATGATATGTGTCAGTTAAAGGAAGAACAAACATAATAAACAAGATAAATTTTATGAAGATGAAAATGTTCTTATATTTTGTTCTCCATACGAAAATGACTATTTTCATTTTAAATCAGCAATGAATTTCTTTCAACACAAGGTATATTCATGAAGAAAAATTCATATTAGATCAGTGTTTACTAAATGAAATTAAGCATGAAAACACAAGGTTCATCGCACTTATGATGTTTGATGTGAGATTTTCCGCTATAATGACACAGTATACAAATACTCCTCGGGGAACCTCAAGGTTCTAAAACTCTGTACCTCATCAACACGTCCTCAGTCTGATAAATATAAGCTTGAACAATATTGAATATAATGAAAACTGCACATAGGTGCATTGAGCAAATAAAATGTCGTATTATGAAGATGTATGAGCATTTGTATGCCTTATCAGGAACAGCAAATATATACACCTCAAAGATCTACCATACTTTTTGAAATAAGGTGTATGGTACTTAAGTCTCAGCTGGAAGGTCAGATGACAATTCTTTTTTTCTTTAAATATCCTGGTACTCAAGTAACTGTGAATTGTCATTTCATGAGGTAACGGGGATACCTGTGTAATAAAAAAGTGACGAACAGCTGAAGTAGAGTAGTAATGTTGTCAACAACCTAAAAATTCGTTGGTGCATAAAGAAATTTCCGTCAGCACTTAATTCAGGTTTTGCGCTCTCTCCGTTAGTGATCAGAACCTTGATGAGGTAAGTTGACATGTTTCACGTCAATCTTAAACTATTGATCGAAATCACAGAACAGTTTTCCAAGGTTAAGATATTGAATTTGCTATGACGATTGTGAATATCTATATCTAGGTATGAAAGTATGATTTGCCTGAGGCTTTGTTTACAAACATTCGCGTTTGAGGTGACCTGACTTTATTTTTCAATGCTTAAGGTATTCATAAACAGGACGAACGATTTATCAGCTTATGATCGGTAAGTTGACGTACTTAAACCGGATCTGATTATTTGTATATATTTTTATGAATTTTTTGTTTAAAGTCACTTTTACCGTTATGTGGAAATTAATATCCAACCGCCATCAAGCTGATTTAGGATTAATAAATTTCGAATCTTACTAAGGGTTTTATCCGATTCGATGCGGGGACACCACATATGTAGCAAAAACTAGACATAGGAATTTTACGTTTCAGAAATAGGTATATGCATTTGTACATTATCTCTTCAAGAATGGGACAGTGTTTTATATAAACATATGTTGTCTTTTTTCAGATTAACACCTATAGCGTTTGTGACATCATATAATTTCCGAATTGTAAACTTATTGTACGGAGGAATATAGTTATGACTAGAAGACTCCGTGTGGCGATAGTTTTTCTGTTCGTGGTTGTCATTCAGCAAACTTATGCGGACGTGAACGACACCTGCAAGTATAGACAGTTGGCCCAACCTTCTGGGGAAAAATCAAGGTAACTAATAATCTTAATAAATCTATGTTTAACATGAATCCATTAAATTGCTTTTGAAAGCAGTATTAGTGGGATCGCCGGGGCCGAGTGGTTAGCGTGTTCGATTTCTGAATGAAAGGGTCCGGGGTTAGAATCGGTTGGCTGTTCCTCTGTCGGATGAGAGAGTAAAAACCGAGGTCCCGTGTCACAGTAGGTGTTGGCACGTTTAAGATCCCTCCCTGCTCTACGGCCATAAGTGCCGGGCATAGGCAAAATTTGTCGCCCTTCACCGGCACACAGTGACGTCTCCATATGAGTGAAATATTCTTGAGTGGGACGTAAATCAACAATACAATAACAGTAATAACAATAAAAAAAGTATTACAAATGTAGTAGTTTACTGTTGGATAGATATACATATCAATATATAATATCAGAAAACAGTGTGAAAAGGACTTTATTTTAGCCTTTGTGGTGAACACATTTGATAAAAGCGTATACAAAATATACCGTTGCCGTCAATGTGAATTTGAAACAAAACAGCTGTATTTTCAAACTCATTGCTGACTAGATTGCCAAGAGAAATCAAATATTAAAACGTTTGTATTTATGTAGAAACCCCAATACCACCCTTTATCTGTCCGTCACTCACTAATTATTGGGAAAGAATGTCCTGCATCAAGAATTACGGGCCCGAAATCACTAGAAAAACTCAAGCTCAAACTCAAAGCTCAGCTCAGCTGTTTATTCTTCAATTTTGAACAAAATAAAAGTAAATCCTGAGTTGAATGTATTTTAGCATGTGTATTGACATTTTCCTATATAAATATCAGTGACAGTTTGTTTTTCCCCTTGGTATTTAGTTAATTAGGTCCGAAAACGACCCGACAACTCCTGGTTGCTGATTAATAAAAACCATTATTGATATTTGAATAGTATGATAATGATAAACAAGCTAAAACGAATTCACACCTTGTTTCTTTGTATTAAGTTCAAAATTGAGGAGAATCAGTAGAGCTGATTACTGAGTCTGAACTTGAGATATTTTTGTTGACCTTTCATCTAGATATATTGTAATGACTCTAATTTCGAACTTATTACCCATATTTTTGCAGAAGGTAGAAAGGCACCATGTGTTCTTAGAATAGTCTTGGAAAGACATCTGAAGGAGGGGGGGGGGGATTAATAATACATGTAACATAAACGACGTTTTATTATTATTATTATC
Organism: Pinna nobilis; assembly: GCA_016161895.1. NCBI lineage: Eukaryota > Metazoa > Mollusca > Bivalvia > Pterioida > Pinnidae > Pinna > Pinna nobilis. The sequence continues at coordinate 3,000 of JACSZP010011467.1, forward strand.
ATAAACTTTAAATATTTCAAAGCAATGTAAACCAAAATAGTATAACGAAAACATAACCAGAATTTTGGCGACGACATTTTTTTTATCCATAGAAAAAGCGATTTCAAAGGGAAACATCATCCAAACTCCAGAAAATGTCACTTATCAGGAAGCTAAAAGACTCATTCATGAATTATATAAGAAAATAATATCACATCTCATGAACTAGAAACAATTTCGGATAGTCTTAAAACATTTTGCTTCAATGCTTTATTCACGTACAAATTAATTTGAAGAATAATGCATTCGCCTGAATGCATAATTGTAATTTTATGTACTGTGCATTTGTCTGCAGTTATCAATGTTTTATTTTTATTATGAATCTTGTTTTGAATTGACATTTGTCGCATATGTAAATCGATACTTTGAGAATTTCCAAATTCGTCGCCCTTCATTGGCACACGGTGACGTATCCGTATAAGTGAAACCTTCTTGAGTGGGGCGTTAAACAACACTACCAACCACGCAAACGGGAAGTGATAGATAAAATGGTAATACAATTGTCCCAACACAGAGCGTGTGTTAATTCATAATGTGTTATGATCTCATATCATTAACTAACCGGTAAACAGGGGATGCTTACTCCTTTTAGGCACCTGACCCCACCTCTGGTGTGCCCAGGGGTCCGTGTTTTCCACAACTCTTTATTTTGTATTCCTTACAGTAATTATGAGATCGATCTCTGTTCGTTTACCTTTTCATCACGTACGCTGATGTTTATCCTGCACACTGCTACCTATGACTTAATATTATCAAATCAACATTGCATGATTTTTTCTTTGGATCTATTTATAAAATTTTATTTCGATACACTGACACATTCAAAGGTAATATGAGCTGTCGTTGGCGCAAAATTTCACATGCTGATTTTATGCATCATTTTGTCTTATATATCCATGTAATTTTAAACTGATGTGATCCATAGTCAAAATCAGTGTGTAAAGAACTGTCAAACAACCAGTATGAAACATGTCAGACGACATTCGAACAAAATCCATCGCTGGCAGTTCATATTACAAATGTACTTGAAAACTTTTCTAAAAAATGAAAGTTGATAATAAAGCAACCTTTGTGAATATGTTCCAAGTCGTATGACCCTAACATCGACAAATTTACTTTTATCAAAAGAAATGACCGAGATAGCGTTTATGTGACCAAAACAATTAATAGGATGTAAAAACTAGGACACTTAAGTAGAAGCTCAAGGTTCCCATAAAAGGGGTTAAGTAGAAGATACCAAGGGGCATTCAAAACTCAATAAAAGAAACGACACTAGGAACAGAAAATGAGGACTGTCTCAGAAAATAAACGAGAAAAATACAGATACGGTCAAAAAGTGAAAATAAATATATACGTTGTAGATTAAAGTACAATTTACAGATCAAAGTGTACAATTTACAAAAACAAAGTGCAAAAAATAAACAAGGAAGTATAATTAAATTGTTCCTGATACATTTCCGGAATAGCCAAAATTGAATGTTTGAATATCCCAAAATCTCAAACTCTTTCATTGACGAAAAAGTAAAAGATTCTACATAACAAACGTAACTTAACGTGCTGCATTTATTTTGGGATCAGCTAATTATTTTTAGTGTATCGGTGCCGTTGAATAATTATCCCAGATGAACAGAAAATTGATATACAGTCCAGCTTCATTAACATGGACGCCAATAAACTGAACGTTTCTTCTTCCAGACAAAATGTACTGAGAGCAAAATTAGCAAATTGCTTGGTCATTATGAGTGAACTGTTTAAGTAGTCTTCATTTATCTTTTATTTTAAAAGTTTCCGGATTAATGAGACTCTCTACTTGCTTCTAATTTCAGAATTGTACCACCTCTAGAGAAGTATGAGGCCGCCCTTTTGATGTTGCTGGGCTTCGGTGGCTTTTCTGTACTAGTAGCTGTCATTCACAATGCTATTCGTTATTACATCTACCACGACTTACACAGTCTCGACACGGTGTTTGACGCCGGAGGGAAAGTCAGCCTGAGCCTGACTGCTGTGACCGTGACCTCCCAAATGTTATGGCCGGCTGACTTCCTGCAGATAACTACAAACACTAGCATGGTTTGTATGGACCACTTACGTTTTTATTAAGAAACGTATTTAATACTTACAAAACACGTATTTGTCATTGATTCTCTGCATGATACAATCACCGAAGAAAAACAAGACGAAAACAAGAACGGTGTTTACTAGCGTTCAGTGTAAATATGGCAACTATTTAGTCGTCGTCCATGGCTGAGTCGCTATGAATTGAAGGAAAAAAGATAAATTTCAAATATCTGAAGAAAATTTGGAACATATGTGTTTGAAATTTGAAAAGATATCATAAACTTTATCATCAAATACTTCAGATGATTCAGTTATATGCATGATTGGAACTGTAAAGATAGAATTTTATGTTCAGTAATAGGAAACGGTTCAGCTGAACTTTTGATCAGATGAGACATCATTAAATGTGCCACCAAGTATCAGAAAGATTCAGATTCAGATATACATGTACATGTATACTTATTCTTAACTTTTCACACGTTTGAGGGGAAGGGGGCTATTGAAAACAATATGGGCTGTTGTCAACGCAAGATTCACAACAGATCACCAATGGCTAAAAAATATATATATATTAGCATAATTAGATAATCTTTCTAAATTTTATATTTTCTTTACAATCTTGAGAATAGGAGGTTAACATTAAAATATTAAGTATTTCTAAAGTAGATCTAGCACGGATAAATCTACCCAGTAACTATGAAGTATCGTCCTTGCCACAGCGACATTTATTTGTGTATTCATTTCTTAATGAAACCTAGTGGTCGTCAGTTGCCAAAATACGTGTTTTCCCTCTTTTTGCTGGCGTTGCAGTCTTTTCCGTTTCGTTTATATAATATTTGACCTATATTATTCCACATATCCTGAAAAAGCAAGTATTTAGCATGCACGCACGGATTCATTCACGATATATGAGGTCAATTTCATTGTCAATGATTCTTATTTCTACTTGTTTACAATTGTCTTAGAAGCTCATTTTGCTTTAAAAACATTTATGTAACTAAGATACATATAATTTAATTTGTAAAAGTTATCAATGCGTCGGCCAAATGTGTCATAATAAATTTATTTGAACGCTTTTAGGGCTTTATTTTTGTCTTATATGTAAGACATATATTTACACGAGGCTAACTTAATGTCAATTTCTTATATTATAGTCTGGACTAGGTGGCGCTTTATTCTTCGTTATTGGAGTTGTCCTGGACATCGTTCTTTTCCCAATACTGTCCATCGAGTTGAAGACAAAAGCACCTGGTGCAAAAACGTTCTTACAGGTAACGTCGATTTGCTTTTCACGGATATATTTGACTGTATAACAATATGTTGTTTCATACCTCCCACATTTTACCTCAGATTCGGTTTTCTGCACTTCAACATGTCTGCTGTGAAAGGAAGTGGGTGTTTTAAAATATATTTTTTTAGCCTGGATCTTAACTTTTGGTATTCAATGTTCATAAGTTTTTTGTTATCTTCCGATCTAATTAAAATCTGTTTATAATCACCTTTGGGTATTGGATATTCCGACTTCAAGTAAAAGAGAATATTTGTGGGTCATCAAGATTCTGATTGTGAATCATGGGTAAAAGTCCGTTTTGCATAAGAGATTTGCATTGCCTGGCCGTTTGATGAAGTAGTAAAAGCGGGGTACTTGTGTCATAGTAGATATCGGCTCACTGAAGGACCCTCACTGATCTATAGGCCAACGTGCCGAGTATGGGCAACGCTTGTATCCATTCAACGGCTTTTGTTTACGTGTCCTTTTACCCAAAACATTCTTTGGTTGGAAGTTAAACATCAACACCACAAAAGACAAATTTTTGCCACTTATTACGCTGATCTGTAATGCGATGTTCTAGTGTTCGGCCAATCTCACTTTGATGCTTCATGAATTGTACCTTAGGAAAATTTTAGGACTTAAAGAGGATGCTAAATATTAAATGGTATCTTGCCTAATATCACATTGCTTAGGAAGCTTAGTCGCATTATAAACCATTAAATACAATGTCTGTTCTCCGCATTTCAAGGCTATTCGATGTCATTATTTATACTATGTAAATTCACAGCATTAGATATATCTTCACATTAAAGAATATACTGTATACAGGGAAATTTTCGCTCTCATTAATTTTCGCCCCTGTCATCCTCATTGATAGTGGGCGAATTCAAAACTGGGCGAATTCAAAATTGTAAATTCATTGAATAGAACTATGAAGGCAAAAATAACCATGTATACAATAATCTCACTTTACTTTACAGATTGTGTACTCTCGCTTCGGACGACCAGCCCACCTGCTTTATTGTTTTATTGCCTTACTGACAAATCTGGTCACCGTGACGTCACTGCTGTTGGCGGGAAAATCAGCGATTTCCGCTCTAACAAAAGACGCATCAGACGAGTTCATTGTTCTTGTCCTGGCTGTATTGTTTGGGTCATATTGCTTTGTTGGCGGGCTCGGAACTACTTTCTATATATCCTACTTCAACACAGCTCTTACCTTTGTGACAATATTTGTCTTCGTTATGAATATTAGTTACATAGAGCCCTTGGACATTTACACACAGCGGGAATCTATGTATGAGGCAATGCGCTGTATTGAGGCACCAGAGGGAAACGCGGAAGACTCGCTCCTAACGTTCCAGTCAAGATCCGGTGTTATATTTGGACTGTCGTTATTCTTCATGGCAACATCCCTCAGCTTCTGTGACCAGGCTAATTGGCAAAGCAGAATTGCAGCCAAACCAGTGCAAGGAGTTATGGGATACTTCATTGCAGGATTTTTGTTCTTTGTGCTCCCGATGACCGTTGGACTTCCGGTGACGATGACGTATATGGCTATGGGTTATGAGAACGGCACCCATCTTCTACCAACCTCTGATATTGTGAATGGTAATTAATTATGTTATTTGTAACTGGACACTGTACACATGCAGCAAATCACATAGGTATCCGTAAATGGCTAGAGTTTTAAAATATAAAAGCTTCCAGTGTAATCCTATCATGTGAGGGTTCACCTCAACATCTTAAAACGAGATTAATGGAAAGGTTGCTGAGCCACTCCCTAGAAAATTGAAAGAAAAAAAACCAAAATAAAAACACTATTAAAGAAACCTAGTCAGCGACAATAGCAAAGAAATAGTTGAATAACACTTATATTTAGCATTAATCTAGACACTAATGAAACAACATTTGCAGGAAACGTTTAATTCTCATTTACCTTTGTGTTATATGCACATGTGCCTATGTTAAATCTGCTTACTACGTATTGTTAGTTTTGCTGTGTTGATGATAAAATTCAACCATTTCTGGTTACTTTACATGTAGACATCGTCATCATAGTTGTACAAATGTACTGTAGTTTTTATTTTTTCACGAGTAATTAATTCTGCGAGATTGCCGTTTTCTATAAGACCGGGATAGCTTAAAATCGCGAGTTTTCAACGTCAAAGAATTAAATTTCACATTCTGAAGTCGGTTTAAAGACCAAAACTAAAACTGGTCTAACTATATAAATCGTAGTTGGTTAATTCATAATCTTAGATATAGGCCTAAGATTCGCGAATTATGATTCTATCGAGAACAAAACTGCCAGATCAAATAAAGAAGAGTGTAAAAATCAGCGAGGGCGTCCATTTGCGAAATTACGCGAATGTTAATTCCTCGCTATTATTTAGGAATCTACAGTATATGAAAACACAGATAGCAATGTATCAATCGCCACAAGAATCAGCAGATAACATACAAATTAAGTGTTAATTGGGCAAAACGGACATCTGACAATCCAGAGGTGGGATCAGGTGTCATGGAGGGTTAGCTCCCCCTGCTGACTGGTCATACGCTGCGAGTCCAAAGTCAAATTTAGATGAAATAATTGAGAAATGAATTCTCGCCAAAATTGGTAGTGACGGTCCAACAATCCAACAGTCAATTCAACATTTTTATTGCTTGTTTTTTTTCAGGTTACATAACTCCGTTTGTTATGGAGTCGGTAATGGGTTCTACAGGTGCATACCTCCTAATAACAATGATCACCATGTCACTAATGTCAACGGGATCAGGGGAAGTCATGGCTGTGTCATCCATCTTAGTATATGATATATACAAGATCTACATAAATCCTTTTAGGTATGTATGGCCGTATTATGTCTGTTATAAATCTTCATCATTCATTGCTGTAAAGACCACTTCATCATTCATTGTTCTCTGCCATTCATTTCATTGCAATCCATGTATATTATATTCATAACTACTTCATGACATTTTAATCGAGGTTTAACTTTTTTTGACCTATAGAGATTTTCATTGAATACATGAGGGTGCAGCATGCTAACAGGGAAAGCCGATTCCGTTCATATAATCAACAACTTAATTATGTTGCATAATTATTCTTCATCATATGGTCATTTTTAAACTGTACGTGACGTAGTCTAGCTATAGGACCTGGGGCTTCGCATATACCTCAGCGTTTCTTCTTTATCGTGTCTGTATTATAAATTTATCAATTATGATCTTTGCAACCATTTAATATTAACAATTTCCATTGTCTGATACATTAGAGTAATGTATCGTTTTTATTGTTCCGTTTAAAAGATTTATTTTAAAAATCGTTAATCATTAGCACGCCATTGCCATAACGTCTCGCTTAGATAAGACTAATCCGTGGATTTTTATTTACACTTATTACATGAGAGCACTTTTCCGGGGTAATAAATTTTCCTTCTAATTTAGAACATGATATCAAAATGTAACATACAACATAGGCACCTTCGATTCATACACAAGTAAATAAATTAGATCAGATTCGCGAACATTTCCGACCTTTCCGGAACCTTGTACGAATGAAATTAAATATTCGCATGAGTCCTGATTTCATGTTTGTCTTAAAGTAAAATATTTTTCTTAATTTGTTTTATTCAATTATCAATTATTTTTGCAGGAAGGGGGTATCTCCGACTTCCTGTCAACTATGCGGAAGGGAAAAAATTAGTACAAAAAGTTCATCAAATTCTAAAACAGAGTGTGACTGTGTTCCCACATCGAAGTGTAGTTACTGTGCGGACGATGTGCAAAACTGTATCAGTGGTAAGCGCACTTACGAAAAACAGTACACATGTACTACGCATGGTTCATATCGAGGCTATGAGGATATCCTCCTACATCACAAGAGTTGGTGCGTTGTCTGGGTAACCATCTTCATCATACCGTATGGACTTGTGGTGTACGCCAGTAAAATCAACCTGAACTGGGCCATATTTTTCTTACAGTCACTGCTTACGCCTTTCATCGTACCTCTTCTTTTGACAGTCACGTGGTCTAAATGTACGTCAATTGCTGTTATCTTCGGTGAGTATTAAAACCTTGTTCCGTTGTATTTACATTGTAACTGTAACATGAAAATTAAGGATTCCAAGGGGGCTTTCAAAAATCAAAAATCGAAAGAGAGGCAATAAAGCGAGGGAAAGAAGAAGACAATACTCCAAACAGTTAATGCAAGGCAATACAAACAACTAAAGACGCAGTAACACGAGTTCCACTAAAAGCTGCGGAGGAGTTCAGATGTTCCGTGGTTATGCAAACATATCAAATGTCTGATACTTGGTGATGCAAACATAGTAAAGGAGCTTTATCAGAAAAAATACATAAAAGCTGCCTTGTTTATTCATTGGATGACCCAGACACACTATCTTTATCGGCATAGGCTTGTGTTCTTGGAGGGGACGTTTCTCAATATTTGTCTATTAAAGACAATATTGATTTAATATATTTGTGTGAATCTATTGTTCTAAGTTTTATTTTGATTTTTTTTTTCAGGAACAATAACCGGACTCTTGGCAAACATAGCTGGAGTACTCATTGTTACCGTCAAAGTCTATGAGACGGGACTGAGTGAATTCTTCGTAAACTCAGTAAAAGATTACAGTCTCCTTGGCGGAAGTGCCTCGGGACTAGTCGTTAGCTCAATAGTGACAATTCTTGTATCCCTGGTCACTAATAGGATAAAAGACGAAAACGATGTACTGAAAGAGTGGGAGAAAACAATTTCGATCGATAATCCAATAAGTCCATGGAAAAGATTGTACGAGGAAGAGTTATCTATCTTTCCGGCAGGAACAAGGATTACTAACAAGCACATGTTACAGGTCTTCAAAACAGCGAGATATGTTGCCTACATAGGAGGGTTTGTCTGTTTCACGCTATTCCTGGTTGTCATACCTTCAGTACTATTGCCATTAGAGGTATTGTCTTTTGATCAGTTTTCAAACTGGCTGACGTTTTGTTACGTAACATGCTTCATCGGAGCAGCGTACGTGGTCGTTGTACCGCCAGCAGAGGAAATATACCAAATTGTGAGACACAAACGGATGAAGCCTCAACAAAATTCCCTGAAAGCGAAGGATGTGAACACCATTGACACAAGACTTTAAATATGTCTAATATGGAAATCCCAGATAACTATACGCATTGGCTTACTACATATAACTTGACTTATATTCGTTTCACTAATAAAGTCAAAGATACCTTTGTATCAATCGCCATAAGAATCAGTAGGCATTATACACATTTGGTGAATATTGAACAAACACGGACCTCTGACAATCCAGAGTTGGGATCAGATGTCATGGAGGAGTAAGCTTCCTCTGTCGACCGGTCACACCAGCCGTGAGTCCTATATCTAAACTTGTAAACGGAAAA
>JACSZP010011470.1:0-10649 GCA_016161895.1 Pinna nobilis
ACACACCCTGGAATCAAATCAAAGGCTCATTTTATATATTTTCAAAATTCTAGGATGTCATTTTGGTAAAATGTCAATCTATGCATCCTGTACTTTTACTGTTTAATCAAAGCTGAATTACAGTGACCTACAGAGAACTTAGCAATCTTGAAGCCAAATTGATTTTTAGGAAAAGAGTATTAAGAATACATCAAAATGACAAACTTAACTCTTTCCCCTCTCTGGCAGCCCTATATAAAATTTGAAATACTTTGAGAAAAAACGGTTATCTTTTCTGTAATAGATATTACATGTTGTTTCCAAAAGAGTTTGTGTGTCTGCAAGTTTATGCAATTTGTTGGACAAATTTCATGGTAGTTATCAGAAAAATATTTTCCCAATTTCATATTTTTATAAAATCCTTTTTTTAACAGAATAAGGGAAAAGTAATGTTAAGCAGTGTAGTTTCCCCAAATTTTGTAACAAGCAGAGTTTTTTTTATTTATTTTTTTTTTTTTTTACTATTTATTGAATAGAGTATATATTTTCTAGTCAACAGACTAAAGCGGCTCCGTCCAATTTACTTTATTTTCGTGAAGAATCATTTGTACTTTCATGAAATTTTCCTACAATCTGACTTTTATGTCCTAGTTTTTTCCATGAATTATTTTTAAGATATATCTTAAGATTTTTTTACAGGTTTTTTGAATAATTTATAATGTTCTGTGATATTTATTAGAGTGCAGGTGAGGATATCCTGTATTGTATATTTTTATTTCTAAATATGTGTGTCCCTTATTATCAGTTTGTCTCCATTTTCCTATCCTTTTACTCAGAAAAGGCTAAATTTCTGATACACCCTTTCAATGTGATTCTATTTACTTACATATTGAGCTCAATATCATTCTGATTTGTTGATAATTGATTATCAAAGAGGTCTGTATTATGTGAATTAACAAGTATTGTGATAATTGTTTTGGCACTTTTATGTTTAAAATCAGATTTTGTTTTATTTGTTGTCTTTATTACAAGATTACATATTCATGTCTTTTAAAGTCTTGAGCTTTTCTTGATTCTATTTATGTTTTTAAACAGGTAGACTACTACAGGATAGGTGTTAGTGTAAAGATACGTTGTTTTGTATTTTAGACTGAAGTTGAAAACTTTATAGATACATAAGCCAACTTGGATAGCAGAAAGATCAAACTCTGCTCTCATATAATCTCGTGAAAAATTTGGATTTGAGGTCTTATATTTGAGGCAACTTTATTTGAGGCAACTTTTCCCTGTGCTACCTCTCTCTCTACATATATGTCGCTACAGTTTTTTTATTCAGTCTTGCATACATTGAAAATCTGTGATTTATGTTGTATCTGTACATACTTTTCAAGTCATTTTGTATTGTCTGATTGGTGGATCAAGGAGAAACACTTAGTTCTTAATGTGTTATTGGTATTAGTTGTTATTTATGTCTTAATTCTTATATCTATTTCGTCACTAAAATTAATACTATATGAGGCATTTTTCATTAATTATTTTTACAGTCCTGTTAATCACACCCATGACTGATTAAGTTTTTTTTTAATTCAATTTTTTGTTGTTGACATTAAAATAAATGGGTGAATGCAAGATGAAACAGTTCTCATTTAAAAATTCTTTTACAGTCAAGAGTAATAAGGATTTGCGATTGCAAGATGAAACATTTTTCATTTGAATTTTTTTTAGTCAAAAGTAATAACAATCTTTTTACATAACATAATTGAAAATGATATATTTATGTTGCATATGTTAAATCTCCAAATGATATATAGATTTTAAGATTCAATTTTTATTTGACCATTAGATACAAGTAACATTTAGTCGGTTTTTGGTTAGCAACATTTAATTTTAGGTAAATCTTTATGCATTATAGAGGCTTTATCCGTGGTGTAGGAGCTACAATAATATATATATGTACAACACAGAGATAACTTTTTCTGCTACCTGATACTTGACTCACAAAAATTGTTGTCCCAAGAAATTTTCTTGCTTAACTCACAGGGTCGGAATGACTTTTATAAAATGTAATTTCAGATGCACATTTCCGACTTAAACCTTTCACCCCTAAGTATCACAGTAGTATGCTGTTTTCTATTCTGTTGGACCAGTCTATTACGGTCTGCAGTGGTGAAAGGGTTAAGTGGACATGTTAAGAAGACTTTTATGTCAATACAGGAAAATCCTGATTGAAGGGAGCTTGGGAATCTTATTTGATATCTTCATTAACATGCACTTATTACTTATCATAACTGTTTTTTAATGGTAGTTTTATCTGTGATAAACTTTATTGTAATCTCTATTTATTCAGAACTTGGCAGCTCATCTTGCACTCATTATCATGTCTTTTGTACAAAATAAATTACAAATACCAATTGACCATTATTGTTTGTTGTGCTCATTCCAAAAGTATTAAAATCATACTGCTTCAGAACTATTGGGGATGTATATGAAATCTATTATTGAAAACTCATTGAAGTAAGTTATGAAATACAACCAGAGAAGAGCAACTTGACTCCGGCTCACTTGGATAAACGTCTGGAGAGCTAATGCCTCGCCAAACATATTTTTTTGTAGAAATAACTTTACTATAGGCTATATCACTTGAAGAAGAGGAGATAGGGCTTTGGTATTTCACTTGTTGATTCTTCTATGGATTACAGCTTTCATTTCAGGACATGATGTATGACCTTGGACTCTGACCTACTTTTGGAAAACTTCATCCCTGGTTGTTTGTGTATCCTCCGATGAGCTTTGTTCTCATTTGATAATTTTATATATGTGTTTCTACTCGAGGATTAAGGCACACTTGTTTGGTCTTAGATGACTTATAGAAGACCACCATATGTCCCATGTCTCCTCTATGACAAAGTATTGGTGTAAAAGTCTGGAACCAAGTGGTCTCAACCCTCGTGTAAACCTTGAGCTTTGGTCTAATATGGCATCTGTATAGGTTATATGTACATAAAATGACAAAACTCTACTTAGAACCATATCAGATTTGTTAACATTGATGTTATACATTGTGAGACATGGTTGACATTTCTATCTGATACAGAACAGGAGCACCAGAGCCCCACAACGATAACGTATTTCATTCTCGTATATCTCTTCTCAGTTACTGAGCTAAACTTACTACCATCATTATCTTTTATGATACCATTTTTACTATCACTTTGGGTAAAAATTTGATGAACCTTTGATGCTTTTAATTATTGAAGGAGGTCCCGCTTAAGGTACAAAAATTAAAATATATGAAGTGCTATTGTTGATTTTGAGATAAATATTTTCTTACATGAATTTGCATTAGATAAACTGAAATTAATTCTCATATCTTATTTTCATGATTCTGAAATAGTTTTCCCATTAACATTCTTTACCAAAATAAACACAGAAGTCCAGAATTACCATATTTGAGCTGGTTGACACAAATTGTATAATTTTACTTGACTTCCATCTTCATCTTTATTATTATGTTGCCTTATACTTTGAACACAGTGGACACAAGTTAGGCTGCTGGACGTCTTCATAGATAAACATTCATACATTTGAACAAATCTGCCATCACACTTGTGAACTTTGATCGAAGTAGTAAGGCATTGATCATATTGAATGACTGACCATATACAATGTACAAACCTTGCACATATTTTTTTTTTTACAGAAAAGTATATTTGGTTGAGCGAGAATTTTTATGCTGTTATATTTGGAGGCATGTAGCTATGGTATGTCTGCAAATCCAGAAAAACCCATCATTTTGCATTACTTTGTTCAGTTCTCTTAAGAGCACTGTAGAAAGAATGTGCTTATGTTCAGTAATCAACATATACATGTACACATAGTTTGCCTATATATACAAATAAACAAATACCAATTAAAGTGTAACCTATATACAAAATGCGTTGGTTGCTGAATTTCTTTAAATGAATCCATAAGTATTATGGATATGCCTATGTGAATTCAATGTCGAATATGGCACTATACTTGTATTTCATTTTGTCCATTAAGGAGACTAGTCTACCCGCCTTTTCTGTAGTGTATTCCATAATAGAACCCCCAATTCTTCAGTTTGTGACAGCAAGTTCTGCATGTCTACCCTTACTATCTTAACAAAGTCGCTTCTGCGGAATTTTGGAATGGTTCTTTGATGTTGAGATTCGCTGATGGAATCTTCAATAAGACAACGGAGCGTGTTTGATTCACGGGTCGTTACTCCTGTAATGACCCACAACATTCTCCGTGCATCCCTATCGCAATGTGCAAGTAGCGACACCTGTTGTCCCGTTATCTCAATTAGGTTTTAATGACCGTGTTATTTCTCTATCGTCTGCCCGTGCATTTGAATTACGTCAGGTAATTAGCTATGACACGTTTATAGGCTAATTTAGGGAATGCTTTATATTTTTTCTCGCTATAGAGCGTTAATGAAGGAACCACAGCAATTCAAGAGTACCTATGGGGTCGGAGCGGTATTTACACGTTAAAATTTCTTGATTTTGAGTAATGCCTTTTTTATCTTGGACATGCTCATTTAAACATTCTCTTCATGACAGATTACATTTACAATAGAATACAGGTTAAAAAATATCTTTTTAAACGCGTACGCAGCACTCAGAGCTAAACTCCGAATAGCTGTCTATCTGCAGCAGAACTCGAAAACTCATTTAAAACCAGCAGATGGATCAAAACAGATATCCTATACCTTGTAATTTCAACACAAAAACACACTTGGAACAAAAATCTTTTGATTCTGAGTTCAAAGAAATTAATTGTTTCCATACTTAAACGTTCTGATTTGACCTGCTAATTGCCCCGAAAATTAATGAGCTTTAAAATTTTCTTCTTTGCTGTGATATCATTTTAACCTTTGGAGATTTTCAACTATAAATAACAGTTTTGGAGAACATCTCCTATTTTACTTATGTAATATGAGCTCGTCTGCATGTCTGGCGCTAGGTTAAACGATGTTTTCATAGCACTCCTGCGGGAAAAAATACTTTGTACGATGTTCCAATGTGTGCGATGGCGTGGTAATTGTTTTAATGCAATTTAAGTGCTTATTCGTGCAGTGGTATCGTGTTGGTCGTCGTTGACGGAGGTCTTCTGGATTCCTTAAGAGATAGGACTATGGAGAATATCTTTATGATAGATTTGTTATGAATGTATAAAACAAGAGTTATCGTTGTTATCGGTGATTTTTTTTGTTTAAAACCTCAAAAGTGATAAGGTTTTGTTCAGGTGGAAAAAGTCAAAACTTGAAGCAAGATAGCCTGAAGAATCTTAAATTTAGTATTACCGGAATAAATAGAATTGCACAGCATTTTCTTGGAAAACAAAGGAAGGAATTTAAAACGCAAACACGATACATAGATGAAATAGGCTACACGCGAGTATATATACAGTCTAACCTGCCTTAGTGACCCATTGAATTAAAGAGAAACTTGTCTTATGTGGCCTAAGTTTTGGTTCCCAAATCGGCTTTTTCCTATACAAATTACCTGAATTAAGAGACCACTTGTCATGTGTGACCCGTTTTGCTCCTCCCCTTGGATGGTCTCTTAAAACAGGCTAGCTAGACTGTATTAGATAGGTATTTTCCCATGTTTTACTCTCTCGTCAAGCTATCTTTGGTGTGCTTAATTGGTCACGACACTCTCTTTGATGTAACGTCGTTGTATTCTCTTCTTTAAATGCATCAGCAACACAAAATCAATCGAGAATTCCTGTGATCTTCCTAATGTACATGTAATAGGTTAAAGGTAGATGAATAAACAATTTAAGACGTTCAGTGATGAACTTCAGTGTTGAGCAAGATTCTCGCTTGAGTAACTGGACCGAATGTGACTAAGGTCATTCTATTAAATGTCAGTGTCATAGGGTACAGTGACTTATCAAGAAGATCATATTATGTAAGAGTGGAAACTGCATAAAGAGTGCAAACCTTTCCGTCAATATATCGAAACTCTTGACACGTTGTTGATGTTGCTGTTGAATAAGTATTATATGCAGCTTTAAATATAGCTTTAGTTAAATAGGGAGTGCATCAAGCTGATGCAGACTTAAGAATTTTGTCATTTAAAGGGATATGTCAAATAAATTTTACGTAGGGGACCTTATTTTATATCAAAAGGACAAGAAAACGAGTCCTGTCGCAGATCAAACCCCGCTCTCCCCTTTCAGCTACTTAAACAAACACTATGCCGCGGAACTGGACCTTTGTAAATATCAATACTGATGTGCATTTCTGAATTCATATTCACTTTATATTCATAATTTTATCAATATCCGTTTGCAATAGATTAGAAAAGTTTGTTCTTTACATATCAGGCTACATCCTCGTATATTATTTTATACTTGAAGCAATCGCCTACAAATCAGGGGCTCTTTTTTTGGTATCTACCCTCTTCTATATCCGGTGGTTTAGAATGTAGATGGTATGAGATGCAGACTTTAAAATTAAGTCTATTGATACGGAATAGCTTTGCTTATGTCCATTTTTGTACAAATTGGCAGAGGGCCTAATGCCTTAGTAGTTCTTTTACACCAGTTGTGTTGGTGATATTTTATACTGCCTCCGTTATGTGACCCATTACGAGTAAGTCATATTGTTTTGCATTTGTGCTTGTATCTTGAAGTCGTGGGCAAAGTTTGCGTAAAATGACAGTGGATGTATAAGAATTTTAATAAGATAAATATTTTAACCTAAGGAGTATCACTTGATTCATGTAGATGTTAGTATCTCAAACAAATTTAATACGGGGTGCTCCAAGCGTTGTTTGTTTTTTAAGTTTTAGTATATCAGTAAAATTTCATCAAAGAAACGACGCATCATAGACGATATTTTTCTCCCAAGATGTTCACAATGCATTAGCTTACGATATTCTGAAAAGTTAGTATCCCGACCGCATTGTATATCGTTAGTTGCATGACAGACAATGGCGTATCCTTTTTTTGGCCTTGTTTAGGTTCTGTTCNNGTAAATTCAAATTCAAATATATGTAAATCAGTACTAAAACATAAGTCGAAAGGGTCGCTTTCAATTTACATAGGTATCTTCTTCCGATTAAAACGAGTTTTGACCCCGGAAGTCCGCCTTCAATAATGACCCGAAAATACTTTACATGCGGTTAGTACTTAGATGTATCCTTTTGGTTGCATAACGTACATAAGAGTGGTCTTAGGCAAATTGTCTTTGTTCGATCCTCTGGCATACAATAATCGAGAGAAATACATCTGTATTGTAATGTATCTGAAATGGCTAAGTCGATAGCGAACCATAATCATATACTCTAGTATTGCTAAAATTTATAACCATTTGATCATGTTTATGAAAGCCAAAGAGGCAAAGGCTAAATATGTGACGAACTTTTCTAGAGAGACGCCAGTATGAATGTTTGGAGTATTCTTATCTCGCATTAATTGCCATGTTAAGAGTTTTGTTACCTATGGTTGTAAGTATGAAAAGAATAATTTAACATGCATGAGTATTATTGTTCTGTTTTAAGTGTTCTTTCTTAATATGCACTTGTCGTTAAGTTTCTGTTTGACATAGTTATACTACATCCGGTCGTGTGTCTCCAGATTATCATTAGTTTCAAGTGTTTCTTGTGATCTCAAACACATTACATCATTACAAAATATAAATCTGGCAGTCTAACAAGAACAGTTACTGATGCTTTGTATCTTATATCTAAGAGTCCTCTGAAATAGGCATAGCTTAAATTTGGCGCAAATAACGTTGACACTATACGGTCTGTGTGTTTGGGATATTCACTGATAATTGTCCAAATGAAGAATTCAGAGGAATCGCGCGGGAATACGTGTCACAATAATGTTATCGTCTGCACCCGTCAAAAGGAAGACGTCTCCATGCTTTAGTAATTAATTGTAGGAGATAAGCTCTAAATATCAACTTATGAAGTAACGTGTATTCCGGAATTCGATTTACTGGAAATCTAGCATATTTGTTATTTAGAAATTCCCTGAATTGAAAATTTCAAAATTCAAATAAAAAAATTGTAATTTTCAATTGATGAAATTCTAATATAACATAACTTCACTAAGCACTTTAACTTGGCATGATAAGATAAGCATTTTAAATAATTATTACATGAAGGAAAAATATTTATCAACCTTATAAATCAATTCTGCAAATTGAAAAACAATAAAAGATTACTGGAATTTTAAAACATTTTTGAGTTTTGATTTACTACTTAAAAACCGGATATAATATAATATCGGATAAGAAGGTATATGTTCAAGGCTACGGGGACTGTTTTTGCATCATGCATTTGACTACGGTCTTAGTGAAGTAAAATACTATTTACACAAACAAACAAACAAAAAATTCTTTAACGTTCTATAAACTGTTACCAGAGCCAGCGTATGAACGTTTATACGAAGATTTTGAGTTTACATACTCATTCACTCAATCCTGTCTCTCTTTATTCAGACAAGTTAGTCCAAGCTTCGTTTCCGAATTACATAAAGACTTACATTAGTATTTAAGTTTACATAGGTTTTGCTTCTTCTCTGTCCGTGGTACATTTTAGAGTTAGTTCATTATGTCGACAGGACTACTACATCTGCATGTACTCTGTTATCATATCATATAAAGTCTTCATTTCTGAGCATATACATGTATAACTGGCCATTTTTTTTTTATTCATCGTACTAAAGTTGTATGGCTATCATTTAATATACCCCGTAACTTTGTTGCAATTTATCTTAATTTGCAAAAAAGGTAGAGATAAATATTTACGAATCAATCTAAAATATATCCTAACCTTGTGTACCATGCGGGCAAGTGTATGCGTAGGTGGTTACTATTAGCAAAAACAAATTGTACAGGGTAAAATTGGTGGTCATTGATAGAAATGATATCATGTTGATATAGAAATTAGCGTTTGTCTTCCGTCCAAAATGCTAGACGCCCGGTCATCCTGCCCTGTGAACACCAATTAATTTTTGGAGACATGCCGGGAAAAACAAAACAGGATATAACGTCTGGGACACCAATATTATCACTAACCATTATGAAGGTAGATAAATCTCAGAATAACGTGCATTCACCCGCCATTATCTTTGTTTATAATGACATTGCCAACGATGCAATTTTCACTACAAGAGTTCTTACTGATACATTCCCATTATCATTGACCTAATAACTAGTGCAGAGTCCTATGTCATGATACATGATTAGGGGCGGTAGGCCGTCCCTGTATTCGGACGAGTTAGTTAAGCCGAGGTCCCGTGTCACAGTAGGTGTTGACACGCCAAAGCACATTCCCTTCCATAAGTGCAGATCATAGGCAAAATGTGTCGCCCTTCAACGGCACACGGTGACGTCTCCTTAGTGAAAGATTCATAGGTGGGACGTTAAACAACGACATAACCAATGAATGAAATATGATCACTGTGTGTAGAAATAGTAATAAGCATTAACCTCTTGTACATGTTTTAGTGATATCAGGTAATACTTATGGCAATGCGTCTTTGAAACGTAAAAGGGTGAGGGTCGATATCATTAATATAGAAAATAAATTGACTTAACTTGAATAACGAACTTGCATACACGTGTGTGTCTTTATGAGTAAAGCACTAAAGAGATTAATGATACACATGTAGATAAAAAAGCAGAAACATTTCTCTCTAATGTGTTATGAAATAATCGAAAATACGGGAGAATCCCTGCACAAACTTTTTTATTAGATGTGTAAATTTGTTTCAGAAAAAGAGAATTTGATTCCGATCTCCCCTTTTTAAGATTATTCTTTCATATATTTCAAAAGCGTCGTTATGAGAACAAACATTTAAAGAAGAAATAAACACTACTTTTTCAACACATATATTTGAATGATTTTAAAAAATTGCCTCTTTAAACGAACATTTATCTTTTTAATATTTCACCTACGTGACAAGATACCGTTAAACACGCACAAGTGTACTTTAAAACGATTTAAGACAATATCAGGTAATAGAAAATAGCGAAAATACTATACAGGAGAAACAGTATGGTATCAATTTGTATAAAAATCATTGGCATATAGACTAAATGGTTGAGATAAATTTTTCGACGAACTACAGAGGCTGTAACTGTCGTGGAAGCAAATTTACAAATTACGATCTTATGACAAATGTGTAATTTATTTGTAAGAAATTACTATATGCATTATGCCTAGTAGTCATAATGCATATAGTAATATCTAACAAATAAATTACACATATGTCATAGGACATTACCACACAATGAATTTGAAAAAGAACCACGTAATATATGAAATACCAACTCTTCAAGGATACGACATCCACCGCCTGAACGTGGAAAAGAATTGAAAATCCCAAAAAGGATAGGACCATGTGTCCAAAAGGAGTCAGCATCACTTGTTGCCATGGCACAAAAGAAAGTTTTACGGTAAATTAGTACATTTGTACTGTGATTTTATTCTTAATTTGTGTTAGATCTAATCATAGTCCCGCAGTAAATATGCTCATCTCAAGACCTCTTCGCTGTGGGCGCGAATCTGAACTGCGATAAAACTGCGGATTCTCCGAAAGTGACATTTTAAAATTATGCAACTAATAGAAAAAAGAGGTCTTGTGTTAATGACTAATTTGGCAAGTTATGATCAGAT
>JACSZP010011472.1:0-19294 GCA_016161895.1 Pinna nobilis
AAATTGTGAGCTGTAGGCCTACCAGAATTTAGTAGCTGTTGGCCATGAAAGGGGAAATGATTGCTAATTAAGGATTCAAATCTAATTAAGGTGTATGATGTTTGCCAACGTTGACATATCAACTTAACCATTTGTTTAATCATTGTAAAATAAATAAAGTTTTGTTTAATCTTTGTAAAATAAATAGAGTTTAAACTTAAACTTAATTAAGGTGACAGGTAAGGAAGGTTTTACGGTATCACATATGCATATAACTACCACTTTGATCCACAGTTTCATTGTCAAAGAACCATGTCTTGTTTTAATTGTACATATAATACACCATGACTTATTCATTCCATATCAACAGCTGAATATTTGATTCCCCCTGCTATGAATATTTAATGACTTTGGTGGTTTTTTATTTGATTAATTGATTTAATGAACAGGTTACAAGACTAGTATGTTACATGATAGACAAAAGACATGTNNGTTATTAAAAGGAGTAAGGAAAGTTTATTCAAATGGCTGTATGTTTGATGCTTTGGAAAATGTCTAGAAATCTTTAAACCAAGGTCAGGTCACAGTGCAAATGATGTCAGAATTCTTTTTTGGGCCTTAATTTCTTAATAAAAATTTTGAGGGAGATATTATTTCAAACACATGTCACAGCCTCAAAGAATGACGCAATTACCGGTAAATCAATGTAATATATACATGGCTATGTTTAAATGATCACTTTGCATAAATACATAGAATTTGTGTCTGTATCATAACTTGACCTTGATCTCCATGACCTTCACACCATATCCAAAAGGTCAAGATCACCGTGCACAGATGGTCAGAATATTGTGTACATGTATTTCGTTTCTGTCAGATATATATGTTGATTTTTTTGTTATATTTTATGAAGGTATACATTATATGTACAAATAAAGTGATATTCTAAAATATATTATATAGATAACCCCAGGTGAGGTGACTATCAATTCTACAAATTAGCCTTGTTGAATTCTGACTAACACAATTTTGCCAGAAAGAGTTACGAAGTAAGTTCTATAGATAATCATTGAATTAGATACATGCAGGGGATAAAGAAAATGTGGTAAAATTTGAGAATAAAGAAGCAGTAAGAGAAATTTAATAAATCTTCGGTATCTATTTGTTCACTCCTTGCAAAAAAAATGAAACAAAAAATAAATTGTAAGGCATTGTATTTTCCCTTTATTTCATTTAGTTATAGTAAATTGCTGATTCAATGCAGACAGTTTTTATTACTTTATAATGGAAAACACATCTTGGTTGTGGGTATGTTTGCAAACATTTTAGCTCTATTAATTTATTGCATGGTTTTGCTGTTACATGTACTTTGTTATAATATTGGCACTTGGTTTAACTTCAGAGTTTTAGAGCTGTATATTAATATACCACACCATCAGTAGTGACATTTCCTATGTCTGTCTGTGGTTAGAATCAAGGTCTTGTAATTTTTTTTTATGATAGAAAGTTTGCTAGTTTACTATGTTTTTTTTCTTGTCCTACGGTCTTTACTAGCATTCCTCTTGCCCAAGACTCCCCCCTCCGACTCTGTGACTGGATGCTACTCTACATGCAGCCTATGTCTGATTTAGTGTAAAAAACAGTAAATTAGCAAAGATTGTCCAGGCCAACCCTATGAAAAGTGAAAGACCTTAAACTTCAAAATTGCTGTTGTATTAATGTTTTATGTAATGTATAAAAATGTATGTCAACTCCCTGTGTCTCTGTTACATGCATTTTAATAAATGTTGGCTACTGAGTACTGTATTGTAATTTTTGTTGAATGTTGAAGAATTTTTTTTCTCCTACAATTGAAAATGTAGTCTTTTACATTTAGATTCCAGTTGTGTACTCTATAACTACATAGTACATGTACTTAAAAGAATACTCAGTGTTGTTATGCTAAAATGGCAACAATCTACATCCAAACTTTCATCACACTATGTTAATTTATAGTACTTGTTTGTTAAAAGTCATTTATAACTCTGTGTTAGAGCATACCTCTCTAGACTGAAATGTTTAGGGTTTGAATCTTGGTTATTGCACTGCTATTTCTTAACTTGTTTTTGTAGTCTTTTGATATCTCTATCACAGAAAGCATACTAGTAGGCATGTCAAAGGTTTCCCAATACCAAATGAACCTGTGATGAACATACATGTAGGCTCATATTTTATGCCCTTTCCAAGCATTTGGTGACATATCTATGTATATACATGTAAGCAACTTATGTTTGAGTATATCATTTAATGACAATAAAATAAACATAGAATAACTGCACATACATGTACATTGTACATGTATATTTTGAAACAATTTGATTATGGATATAGTGTTCTGGCATTTGGGAATTCCCAAGCACAAATTAAAATGTTAAGTATGTAAAACTTAAGTATAAAAGACACCCGACTGTTCTTTAGATCTTACTTCTGTTTACAGGATTCCTCAGCGACTGTAAAATTGTATAGCTAGGCCATTTCTTCTGGAATTTAAAAGTTTTGATCTTATCTTTTGAAAGGAAAAGTCTTGCTGTGCTTAGCCTATATACAGGTAGACCACACACTCGCATATTCTCTCTTGATCATCCTATTGAATTCATTACAGAAGCTATATGGGTGATCTGTAGTCCTTATCTATTATATTTGTCTGACTGTCCATCAGTCCCGTTTTTAAGTGATTAATTTACAGAAAAAAAATCTTCTTATGGAACTGCTTGTTTTTCTGATGTCAGTATTATTGAAGCTGTTTATTTCTGTCATGCATTCTCCAGAACTTTACATTTTGTAGTTACCATAAAAGACCCTGGTTTATATGTAGTCTACAAATGTATTTATAAGTGACTTTGTGAAATATTGTGAATTCAAAATTATTCTATGCAACCTTTTTCTGCACATAAGAAAAACATTGTGTTTGGGTTTTACATATGTCAATGAACATTTTTGATATAATTTAAGGGGACTTCCATAGTTGAATGGTTTGAGCATTGTGATTTAAACCATTCACTTGTTCACCTCTCTTCCGTATTCGTTTGAGCCTTACTGGAATCTAAGTTAATTACCATATGTGAGAAAGTTTTCAAGTTTATTTGCAGAAGGCCAGTGATCTCTTCCTGAGTACATTTGTAACTGGGTTCTCTTCTCCATCAATGAAAACTGACTGCCACCATATGACTGCAATATTGTCATGTGTGGCATAAAAAAAATTGATTTAAAAAAAAAAGATATAATTCATACAGTGGAACTTTAATATCAAGTCTACCCATGTGACTATATATCCTGCATTGGTATTGTTATAGTGATATAGCCAGTGGTCATGCAGACCTCGTAGATCATTCTGGCTTCAGAGTGTACCTATGAGATAAAGAAACAAGCTGTGTTTGTGAAAAACTGATGCCCCCAGATAGCAGGTACAAAGAATGCTGCAGCATTAGTCATTTGTGGGTCAAAGTCAATAGGTCAAGGTCACAAGCTAAAACGTTATGGTTCTTGTCACAAAGAATACACATGTGAAATATGAAGGCCCTATCACCTACCAATTAGAAGTTATGGACAATGTTAAAGTTTTCCGAAAGTAGGTCAAAGTCCATGGTCAAGGTCACAAGGAATACACGTGTGAAATATGAAGGCCCTATCACATATTCAACAGAAGTTATGGCCAATGTTAAAGTTTTCCGTAGTAGGTCAAAGTCCAAGGCCAAGGTTACAAACTAAAAAACTATGGTACTTGTCACAAGGAATACACATGTGAAATATGAAGGGCCTATCACTTACCAATCAGGAAATATGGCTTACTATTCACAAGTTATGGCCAATGTTTAAGAATTTTGCAGACAGACAGATGGAGACCAAAAACTATATGCCCATGAAACTTTGATTCTGAGGCCATAAAAAGCAGAAAATGGTACAGAGCCAGAAATGCTGAGTGGAAAGCATTTATTAGATATTACCTGTTATAATAGATCTAAGGTCTAGGGTAGGGATATACATACATTGTACATGTATAATTTTTTTCTAACAAACATTGGATGAGAGTTAGCCAGTGTCCAGTTGTTGTAGCTGATATAACTCAATTCCCCCCAGAGCTGTGTGAGATGTAATCTTGAATAGTATCAGTGCTTGTATAATTAGTGTTACATTTGTAGCCCAGCATATATAGCAGTGGTTAATTAATATGTTTATATGTAATTAGTGGATACAATTCTGTACCATTGTGTATAGATTCTAGCTTATTATCATCTTATATCAGACAGAATCCACATGATTATGTATATCATGGTACATCATGCTTACCTCTTAACATAAACTTTGTGATAAATCTTTACTACTCAGGATAACCCACACTCACCCAATTCATAGAGATTTTACTGATCAAGACTTTATTGATTTTCTCTTTTTACGAGTAGAACTTATCTAGACTTGTATATTACATTTGAAACTTTATCCATGGATTTTATTCATACAACTTTGAGTCTGTTGCCTGTTACAACCATTGAAAAAAGATATATTGATCATTGATTTCACAGATTCTCAGTTAAGAAACATGTTCAAATTTGACTTCTATATGAAAAATTTCCTAGAATTGGTAAATACCAAACAAATAACCTAAAGTCTTAAGATTAAGATCAAGTATCCCTACACCAAATCTATTGTGAGTAGCTTCATCTTAAGATTCTAAATCATGGTTATCTTTCAGCATTTGAATTTGGTTAAATGATTATTATGAAATAACAGTACAATTATAGTCATGCACTGTCAAATCAGTGCACAATAATATTTAGAATTTTCTTATACATTTGAAGAGGAGGTTGTAAGTTACCAGGTGTATATATGGCTGTGAAGAGTTATACATGTAAATACTACCAATGCTTGGCACTTATATATGCCCATTGAAGTCTGAGGGTTCTTTAATAGCATGATGACATGTACTGTGATTCAGGACCTCAGATTTTACTGTGTCATCCAAAGAAGAGGGAATGCCAACTGCTGTATTGCATGGATTTGAACCCACTGACTTAACCCTTTCAACCCCAAGCAGCAGAATAGTATGCTCTATTCTATTGTCTTAGACTAGTCCATTTAGGTCTGTTGTGTTGAAAGGGTTAAAATAGAAGGCAAACATGCTGTACACTGAGTCATGGTGGCTCCTAAAAACACTAGGTGAAATTAATTCATTACTACATTAGTCACAATGCATTTGAATCAGGTCAAATATATAAATTTGCTCTTGTTGTTATGTTGTTTTTTATTACTCCCATTCAAAAATCTTTCTCTCATTTGGATACATCATCAAATGCCAGTATTGAACATTATATATTTTGGCCTATGCTTGGCACTTGCAGTGATTGAACAGTGAGGGATCTTTGATATGCTGACACCTACTGAAACATGGGACCTAAACTTTAACGGTCACACCACTTCAACAGGAAAAGCCTGCTGCCTCACCTGAGGTTCAAACCCATAACCTCATGGTCTGAAGATGGGCACTCTATAGATAGAGCCATGGTGCTTCTTTCTAATTTAATGGAACCGTGACGCCTCTTTCTAATTTAATAGGTGGCAAGAGTTAGGTCTTTTGCCTAGTGTTTAGCATGTCCGACTTTGAATCAAGAGGTCTGGAGTTTAGACAGCAAAAACGGAGGTTCCGCGTCACAGGAGATGTTGGCATGTTATAAAACCCATCCTGCTCTACATCCATAATTAGTGCCTAGTATAGGCAAAATTGTCTCCCTTCACTGACACTTGGTGACATCTCCATGTAAGTGAAAGATTCCTGAGTGGAACATTAACAACAATACAATTAAGAGAGTATCTATGACAGGTTACACTATGATTTTAATCACCCTGTAGTCTGTAGTTCTACAACATTTTTACATTATTTTTAAAGTCCTGCACATATGAACATGGGTTCACCAAAAGTGCAAAATAAGTACCTAATATTAAAAAAATCTAACCTATTTCAATTTATATGATAATCTTTATACATTCATCAATTAATGAATCTAAAGGTCATAATTGATGAAGATTTAACATGACAAATAACAAGGAATCGGTATTTCTGTAAGTATATTCCTCTTGTCTGAATGATGGCTGGTGGGCCGATACCATCACAGCTTCTATACTTGTCCTGATTGTTCTGTTACGTATAACAAATGTTCCTGTTACTGTTAAGATGCAGCTGAACATCAGTACAGGGAATACGTCTCACTCACCTATCTCTACATGCATTCTTCTGCCAGAGGAATTCAGACCGACAAATTATACTCCCACTTATTCTATTTGTAAAACCAATTTTCTGAAGTGCGATATTTGAAGCTGTGTTATTGATGCAGTGTTATGTGTAGCTTTTAAAATGATTTGTAAATACATGTCTTTGATATTTTGTTGCTTATTTTAGTAGTTGATAAATTTAATTACTTCTTTTGAGATTCATCATCATTTGCTGTTTAAATGTGTTAACATTACTTTTTGTCAAATGGGGGAATTAGCTCTGTAGACATCAGCTTTAGAGCATGAACATGACTTCCAACTGAATAGTTTTCTTTGCAAATTCTTTATATCCTCATTGCAATTTCAACTCTACCTTGAGATGAAAAAGATTAGTTTGCTATGGTATTTAGTAGCAATGCTGCAAATGAAAGTTTTAAAAGTGGAGAGCTTTTAAAAAAAATTTCACTCAAGGGAGACAATCACAAATATTCATTTTTAATCTGCACACTACTGAAGTGCTTGAAATCAACACTGGTCTGCTGGCTTATAAAGTTATTGTCTTCTCTAGCACAAATTGATAGTATCCTGCATTGTTGGTTTATGTACTATTGTTACTGTAACCTGATAACTACTTAGAGGATATAAAAAATTGAAATAAAAATGCTTTTCTTAATAAATGATAAAATATTTATATTTCAATAAATTTAAGAATTTTCTATCTACACATTGATGACATACACTATGTAGGCAGGTAATAATACAGTGGAACCTATCTCGATAGACCACAGAGGTAGGAGGCATCATGTCTTGAGAGGCAAATGTGGTGACAGGCCACCTACCTTGAGAAACCACTATGATATAATACTACCTGTCTTGAGTGGTCATCTTGAGAGACCACAGAGGCAGGTGTCCACCTGTCTTGATAGACCATTATGGTAGTGACCAGCTATCTTTAGAGACCCCTAGCTGTGATAGATGAGCACTTGTCTTGAGAGACCACTGTGGTACTTCTTGTAGATGAGCACTTATTTTGAGAGACCACTGATATATATAGAAAACCACCCGTCTTGAGAGACCAAAGTTTGTTAGCCGACCCGTTGTCTTACAAAAGCACTGTTAGAAGACAAATTAAGACTGTGCCTCATTACTCAAGTGATTACAACAAAGCCTCTCAGCTTAAGTTTAAGTCTCAAATCTGTAAAAGATCCATTTTTGAGAAATTTGCTAGTACATGTATATAGTATACCTGCTGAGGATCTGGTTTTGATCTAGAATCTCATATGAAAATTGATCTCTAGACTTTGCTTTTTGGTTATTCAGTCTTTTAGAAATAATCTCATTCTCTTTTCATACCTATGATGTCAATGTATTTTTCCAGATGCAGTACATGTCCCTGATGTACAGTTGCGCTGGAGAAGAGCCACCCATGCGGTCATTATGGCCCAGTTACCCAGTAGACAGGCATTCCATTCAGATACAGGGGTTATACTGGGCAGAAATGTATCTGATACACCCAGAAGAAAAAGTGAACTCATCAAGAGGAGGCGGTCATCAGTGTGCTCTGTTAAACTTCTTGGTACATGTAAGTACAATCTAATGGTCTAAAAATGGGAATAGAGATGAGTGGTTTGAACTTCATGTTTTGATAATCTATTAATTATACCCCTTTTCGCAGGGGATCATTTTCCTACAGTGTTGTCCAAAGAGGAATTGTCCCATAGTCCTCTGTGTATTGGTCCATTATTTTTTGTTAAAAATATCTGGTTAATGAATGAAAATAGCAATATGACATGAAGCATAACTCTTTATTATCACTTCCTATGCATCCCTATTCACTTATGTTTGAATATATAATTCTTATAGTACTTTACTTATACATCCCCTATCTAATTACAACTTCATTTATGTATCTGAAATCATTGGACTTGGGGCATTAGTCTGACCCTTCTGCAGACAGCTTGTGTTTTTAATGTCAAATAGGTAATGTGAGCAACATATGTGACCTACATCTATATTAGTCAGTTTCTCTCTGTCAGTGTCTTTTTGTCCATCTGCATACAATTGCATGGCAGAAGCTTGAAAAGGCTGCTAAGGTTTCTCAACACAGCTTCCACTGTAATGCAGGCATGAATATCTTGAAAAAACCATAGATCAAAATTTCAACTGAAGTCTTAGTTTTCACTTGAATAATGATAAATTATCAAATATTCATATAAAAACTCAGACTTAAGTCAAAATTTTGACTTAAGTTTTTTCTCAGAAATCCTAGCCTGATCTGTTTGAATTTTCTATTTGTACATGTATATCAGCAGATGAAGATGAGGATGACGAAGAAATACTCAGAATCTCCCGGAGAATGTCAAGGTCAACAAGTATTATTGACCCCGTCGACAGTGAAGTAGACCAGTTTCAGCGACGACAGAGTATCAAATCAATGGTGGCTACGTTACAGGTTAAACGCAAATACAGGTTTGTGCATGAAATTCATTGAAAGTTGAGTCGTTACAGTCTTAAGATCTGCAATATTTAACTACAGTCTAACCTTTTATAAGAGACCGTCCAAGGGAAGTAGCAAAAAGGGTCACATATGACAGGTGGTCTCTTAATTCAGGTGATTTATATAGGAAAAACCCATTTTGGGAACCATAATTTTAGGTCACATAAGACAGGTTTTCCTTTAATTCAGTGGGTCGCTAGGGCAGGTTAGACTGCACATGTATCTATATTTTTCAGTTTTTGGTTTAACTGATGGTAAGAACTATGATATTTTGTTATAAAGTAAAAATGATATGAGGCGAATTTTGTGTGTTTCCCCCCNNCCCCCCCCCCCCCCCCCCCCAAAAAAAAATTACAATAGAAACTTAAGAGACAGGAATGAATTAGTGCAGCATTGATTTTTAATTTGCTATACATGTAGATCAAATCTGCTGAACAGATTCCCTCAATAAGATTCCCTCAATATTCTGTACTGAACTTTTTCTGAATGTTTACCTCTTCACAGAAAAAGCAAATTTACAGTACATAGATCAGAAGTGTTATATTTTAACCTTCTGTTCTTTGAGTAATTCAGTCCTACCGTTCATATGATGTTCAGAAGAGTTGATGTATTCATCAATCACCAACTTCATCTGTAAATTAGATTGATAGGTTTTTAACATACATAATCTCCTTGGCCTTATCTCTTCTTGCTGTTATCACTTTTCACAGTGGTCAAACTTCCTACATATTTAATGGAGAGAATAATGTGGTCTGCAATTGTTTTTAAATATTTCATCCATCCAATAGATAATAAAGTTATTTATATAAAAGATAGATTTTTTTCTGCCTTCCTTGAATAAATACATTTTTGCCCTAATGTAATATTGAATATTAATCGGATGGGCTATATATCTTTTTTTTATATATGCAAAACTTTAACATCCTTAAAAATGCAGAGGTTAAGAATCTGCTCCTCATGAAATTGATTTGTCCTTGTTACATGTACCATGTCTTTGATGTTTGGGACAATTAATTTTATGAACAGAAGAGTGCTAGTAGAGGGAGATCTTGGATTTTAAGACTTGAAATATATGTTTGCTTTGAAATGTATACCAGGGTATTTTGAAAATGAGTACCACCTGGTCATTAGTTGTGTATCGTGTACACAGAAAACTTGATCTACATAGGATGTTAATGAAGGGAGAGATAAGAAAATTAATCAAGTAAATCATAAAAGGGTACATGTACCATGCAGTGCCTTCATCATTAGAGTCTCCCTTAATCTTACTTTTAGCTAAGCATGACAAAAGTCAAGGGAGCTATTACCATACCTGGGGTGTTGACATTGTGGTTGTTGTAGGTGGAGTTGTAGTTTTGTCTGTGACATCCACGAACAAAACATTAATCCTGGCTTTATCTATTGAACAGAAAAGATAGGAATTTAATATTTCACATATTGGTCATTTATGATAAGGGCTTTCATCAAGGGCCATGACCTTTGCCTTAATGACCTTGACCTTTGACCAACTTTTAAAAAAATTAAACCATATTTTCTGTTATATCTTACCTGTAGCTTTGTTGTCTTCTGACAACTCTTGTTTTGATTTTGTTTTTTTGTCGGATTTTTTTTTGCAACTAGAGAGTGCAGTATGGTAATGAAAGTATTTATGAAACAAGAGGAAAAAACATAATATTTTTTCAAAAATGTCTTAAGATGTGATGAATGTTCCATATTGGATTATTATGTCCACATTTTTTCGCATTTAGAACTATCATGATATTGTACACAAACACATGTAAATTTCATCTTTCTGCTTCACAGTAAGTGGGAATAGTAGACATATATTGTACTCATAAATTTCTAATATGGCTGCCCATCAGTGTCTCCTTCATGAGCCTTGTTAAGGTAAGTCTTCATTGCGATTATACCTTTGATATACTGCAGGTGTTTCATGAGAGTAAGTAAGAAAAGAATAAGTGGCCAGTAAAAATGTTTGTGTCCTGCAGTGCTCAAAAGCCTTGCCAAATACATGTAATTTGACTGACTACATGTTCATTCCAGTAGCCTAAAAACTGTGTATCCAATTGTGTTATATCCTGTACACATAGGTCAAGAAGTGTAATGGTAACAGTTTGATGAATTTTACAGGCTCAGACATACCATTGTTTATGTTTGCTTTTGGGGTTTTTTTTTCGCTTTACACCACACTTGACAATCTTTCAGTCATATGGTGGTGGCAAGTTTTTATTGGTTAAGGAGAAAGCCTGGTTACAAATGTACCCAGGGAGAGACCAATGGCCATCAGCAAGTATACAGGCAAACTTTCTCACATAATCAGTTTAGGTTCCAGCAAGCTTCGAACCCGCACTGACAAGAGGTGAGAGACTTAGTGGTTTAAAGCGTGATGCTCTAACCATTGGGCCATGGAGGCCCCTCACCATTATTTACCTGGTACGGTCTAACCTGTTTGAGACTGTCCAATGAAGGGAGTAAAAAGGGTCACATATGACATGAGGTCCCTTAATTCAGGTGATTTATATAGGATAAATCCATGCACTTAAGTCACATAAGACAGGTAATGTCCTTTAATTCAGTGGGTCGCTATGGCAGGTTAGCCTGTATATATTTTACTAGAATCACTACATGTATGCAGTGTTTTCCCTTCATTTTATTTGAACCGGCTTGAAAATGAATTGAACAGGCCAAGAACGGGGGTCTTGGGGGTTTCTCCCCTCTAAAAGATGTTCAAAACTTAAATTTGAACCGGCAAAAAAATAGCTTGAAACGGTCAATTTGGCCGCCAGCCGGTTCTTAGGGAAAACCCTGTGTATGTACAAGATTTCTTATCAGAATGGTTGTTATCTAATATATATAGACAGTCTTCTTGCTGGGGCTTTTTTTTTCTTTTCTAAGGAGGTAGGTCATTTGTCAGCAGTATTAATGCATGTAGTTTTTATTGATCACTGAAATATTTTGGACTTGGCACTTGCATTTTTCTGTTACCTACAGTGGCTACACATCAAAAAAAGAAGAAAAAAAAACCTTTTAGTGACTAATACTGCTGTTTGCACTGATTACCATATTTCTATAACCAATTTTAATCAAGTTTACTTTAACAGTAACATTACTTTTGTAAGCAGAGAAACATATAGATGCAGAGATTCTAGTTTTCAAGAAAAATTCTGAAATCAGGATTTTTTATTAGTTCAGGATTTCCTCCCCCCCNNAAAAGCCCTGAGGGAGAGTCTATTTTGAATCATTGTTTCATTTCGAAGGGTGATGTAGATGAACATTTACAGGATTTTTTGTTCCTCAGTACTGGCATCTTTGAAGACAGTTCCCTAGTAGAGTGCTTATTCAGACTTGTTGGTCAAACCACAATGGAGTCAGCTGGCTTTTCATGTCTTTGTATCCATGAGACACTATAAAAAGCAAGGTCTTGTTTCACAGCAGATGTAGACACATTAAAGATCCTTAACTTCTCAATGGCCGTAATTGTCAAGCATAGGCCAGAATGTGAAGTCCCTCGTCTGCATATAGTGCATGTGCTGATTTAGAGTGGGGCTTGAGGGGTTCCAGACCCTCCTTTTAACAAGGTAGGAATCCAATATGTCAAGTTGTGTATAAATGTGTTTCAGTATCTTAATATGAATTGCCACATCTTTTGCATGAAAAAATGCAACCTACATGTATTGGGATATACTTGTACTTGAAAACATGTATAAAAAATGTCAATCTCATGTTTGGTACATGTAGCTAATTAAGTGCAATATATTAATGTGTATGATAATACTTAGATATATTTTAAGAGAGAGAGAGAGAGAGAGAGAGAGAGAGAGAGAGAGAGAGAGAGAGAGAGAGAGCGCACATACATGTAGCATATTTTACTTTTACTAAATTGTAAATAGTGACAATAGTTTTTTTTTAATGTTATATAAAGGTTTTCAATGAATCAATTTGTTGGTACTTGACACAACAAAAATCTAGAGGTAGGATTTATTATGTCACAGATTTTTAGTGTTATCAGAGAGCTCCTACATTGGACAGGCGCTGTGTAGTGCGATTTATCTGCAAATAGATATAGATCCTGGCTGTGCAAAACAGAAAGGCCAGTAAGTGTAAACCCTAATCTCTCTTGATTTGATAGTTGCATTGTAATATTACTTCTAAAATGGGTTGAGTCATTATAAAACATGAGTGGATATGATCAACATACAGTTGAACCCTGCTTAAATACCACCTTACTAAGGAGGTCAGCTTGCTTTCAAGACCATATTACTTCTTTTCTGATTTTGACTATTCTTGGCTATTAAACTTAGGAGAAAAAGAGAGATAAATTTACATGGTCTCTCCAAGAAAATGAAATAGAAAAGAAATCTACAAAGGGCCTAAACTGTAATAATCCAAATGAATTTTAAAGACCATGCAGACATTCTGAATTTTGTTGTTGCGTTGTTGTTTAACGTCCCACTCAAGAATATTTCGCTCNNGCCTGTGCTCGGCACTGCTGGCCGTAGAGCAGGGAGGGTTCATTAACGTGCCAACACCCACTGTGACACGGGACCTCGGTTTTTACTGTCTCATCCGAATGACAGGGACGGTCAACCACAGGATGGCATTGCACTGATTCGAACCCCGGACCCTGCGATTCGAAGTCGAACACGCTAACCACTCGGCCACGGAGGCCCCCATTCTGAATTTAGTTCATACATTAATTTCTTATCTAATAGTTTTAAAAATAGTTCTCAAATGACAGCTGGTGAAAAAATTAGCAAAAAATCCGTGATCGAACCTAGAGAAGAGACTGTGCAGTTCAACTACGAACTTCAAGTAGGAAAGTTGATTTATTACACGTATATTTTATACCGAGATGCGTTCTATTGATCAGCACATGCAGTCCTCATGCACAGTTTGACAGGTAATTCAATTTTATGACCCATAAATTTCCCAATTACTCATTAGAGTAAAATGAATCTTTTAGCTAGTTACAATACACATGAAATATATGTACCTCAGGCCTTGTCTATGTGCAGTATATAGTTATAGCAAACAGCAAAATTCACTGCCATTAGTTCTGTATATACTGGTCTTGAAACCAAACGATCATGAATAGGGTATGACATGATATTATGTGAGTTTTTCTTTCTGACTTTTGTTGTATAACTGTATCAGTAGACCACACAAAGAAAAAAAAATCACAAGTCAATGTCATTAGTTATATCTCTTTTTATGACCTTTATATGGTAATGGCTTTCATTTGGTATAACTACTTCACTGCCAGTAGTATTTGAGTTTTTTTTATCCTCAAGCAATAAAATGATCAGTGGCACATACACGTTGCCACCTCAACATTCTCTCCTTTGGTCACATTTCAGTTTCTGTTCATTTTCTAAGTCATACGTTGACATTTCGATTTTATTTTTGGTTTATATTTACCAAAAGAACATGCAGGTCAGCTACTTATTTGATGAAGCTTGAAGAGTTATGTCCCTTGGACTCAGAAAATTTCATAAAATTCTGTTTCTAAGCTTTCTTGCCAGAAGGGACGTACATTCATCTTACTCCAACACATCTACATTAAGTTGTACATGTATAAGTTTTTCTTTTTACAAAATCTTATACTGTGCATGACAATCTTTCAATGTGATGATGCTGTCCAGTAAAAAGAGCATTTCTAAAATGTATCAAGTATTTTAATATTTGTAAAAAGATAACAATATTTTTTAGAAATAAATCTTATGATGATGGAGATTTACACTTGAAATATTGTGTCATGAATCAGTATTCCATTTAACAACCTTTGCTAACATGTTTTAAAATACAGTCTGACTACAAATATCCCTCGACTAAACTCTTAATTTAGTTTTCTCACATTTTTAAGTCTGAGATAATTTTGAGGTCTAGAATTTTGTATTCTAGTTTATTTCACTGAATATACAGGTACATATAACAACAACTTCCAAGACTTAAGTATAAAAATTAAGTTTGAAAAAATGCATATAAATATCATCAGTAGATGCATATACATGTCAAACAATCAATTGAACATATCTGAGATGAAAGTTTTACTTTACATTTATTTAATGAGACTCGAGGCTAGTAATTATACTAATTACCTGAATAGTAATAAAACGATTTATATATGGGCTTCTGTCGTTCTGTGTAAAATTGTGTTTAAATATAAAAAAAACAACTGCACCTACAATTTGTTCATTGACAGGTATGATTATATCACAAGTCACTTGTCTCTCAGGTAATCCCACAAGTTCTGTCGTTAAGGTTTTGTCCTTCTCTGATAAGCATACTTACTCTAATATCAATACATGAACATGTATAAACTGACAATTTTTCGACTTTTGATAACAACTGATAAGTTTCGTTGAACTCGCTGAACTATATAGATCAGACCCTCCGCTTATCGATAAGACCTATATGTCGTCCTTCCTGGTCTGTCAGGATGTATTTGTATAAATGACACGATACGATTTGGTATAATGTCTCGGCACCGACTTCTAGAAGATACTGGAGGTCAGTCTGGACCTTACCAAGGTGGCGTCCATGAGGATGAATCTCAGTATTACAATCGAGGCTTTATAGATAATGAGGTTGGAGGAAGACTTCAAGATAGATATCAGCATGAAAATTGGAACAGTCCATACAATGTTCATGGACATGACA
Organism: Pinna nobilis; assembly: GCA_016161895.1. NCBI lineage: Eukaryota > Metazoa > Mollusca > Bivalvia > Pterioida > Pinnidae > Pinna > Pinna nobilis. Next base: position 15,380 of record JACSZP010011472.1, read on the forward strand.
GACCAGGGGTCAGGGGAAACAACTTTGTGACAAGTGCCCCTGATTATAATTCAGATGAGGAAATACGGTTTGATAACCATCAAAATTTCCCTCCTCCAAGAGAAGAATTTGAACGAGACAACAGGAACAGAACAAATTTCCGTAGCCCTAGACATGAAGAAGACTTTGGTTTGCAACATTTTCCTGAAAACTATGATGACTCCTCGAGGTACGATGATGGTCAAGACTCCATTTCAGGTGGTGGTAAATATGACATACACCAATATGTACAAGATGAGCCGGACTATGATGATGACCTGCAGCAGGTAAATTTGCATTCAACGTCAAGTGGACTCAATACCTCTTTAGACAATTCAGTCCGGACAAATGATGGTTATTCTACCCTTGTTATAAGGAAGAGAAAGTCTAAAATCCATGGTGCCGGGGATTATGACAGTCTTGGAGACAAGAGAAGCACAGTTCATAGAGAAATTAAACATTTGCCTAGTCAGCAACTTGGAAGAACAAAATCGTTAAAAAATAGGAAAAATGATTTGAATTCTTCTCGTATTAGGAGCACTCATGATGCTGCAACATTTTATAGGTAAGATTACTTATGTTTTGTTTTTTTTTGTTTTGTTGTTGTTTAACGTCCCGCTCAAGAATATTTCACTTGCACGGAGGGTTCTTTAACGTGCCAACACCTACTGTGACACGGGACCTCAGTTTTTACTGTCTCATCCGAAGGACAGGGAAGGCCAACCGCAGAGTGGCGCTTACGCGGCTCGAACTCGAGTCTTCCGATTCGCAGTCGAACACGCTAACCACTCGGCCACGGAGGCCCCAGGTTACTTATGTAGAAGATAACTAACCACCAGGATAGTGGAATATTTTTGGTTTGGTGGTTTGGTATCCCAAAATGTATTTGTGTTTCTTTTGAATAAACAGATATCTCCCTTACCCGGGCAATGGGCAAAGATGTTGGCCCTAGGATACATAATTTGTTGTTGTTGTTGTATTGTTGTTTAATGCCCACTCAAGAATATTTCACTCATATGGATACGTCACCGTGTGCCGGTGAAGGGCGACAAATTTTGCCTATGCACAGCACTTATGGCCGTAGAGCAGGGAGGGTTCTTTAACATGCAAACACCTACTGTGACACGGGACATCGGTTTTTACTGTCTCCTCAGAAAGACAGGGACGGCCAACCGCGGAGTGGCGCTACGCGGGTTGAACCCCGGACCCTCCGATTCGAAGTCGAACATGCTAACCACTCGGCCACGGAGGCCCCACATAATTTTTTGATTTTAACCTTGAATCAGCCAACAGTCACACTATAATCAACTTTCATTGTCATCTACAGAAAGCAGTAACCTACATGCACATGTCTGCCATATGATTTATTTGAAGAGAATGATTCTGAGTCACATTACATTGTACATATGTAGACCAACAAGTGGTTATACAAATACCACCTGTGTATGGACTTAATGTTTTCAACACAATAGTTTGTGATGAATATTTTGGTATCCAATTGTCATACTTTATTCATATGACACCTGTTTAAAATGAGCAGAGCCTAGCTGTCCACCAAACACAGGTTTAAATTTTTGTAGTACAGTCAAATCAGTTTTAAGAAACTATCAAAGGAAATGTGCATATATTGTCACATATGGCAGATAGCCTCCTAATGCAGATGAATTGTATAGGAAAAATGCACTTTTGGAAGCATACATTTAGGCCACATAAGACAGGTAGTCCTTTAATTAATTAAATCTCTAAGATAGGTAAAAATTCTTGAGTAAGATTTTAAATAACAACATGTAGCAAGGAGCCTTTTTCATGGCACAAGGCCAATTTTTGAAACTAGCTAATGTAAAGAACTTGATCTTTATTATGATCCAATCCAATGGACAGAAATTGCTAATTTTTCCAATTGGATTCAAGTCTGGAACTTTTTATTGAGAGCTGAAGACCCTGGCCCCAAATCACCAGAAAATCTCAAGCTCAAACTCAGTATTCAGCTCAACTGTTTCTCCTCAAGGTTGAACCAAATACAAGTAAATTTTGAGTTAAACGCATTTCATCATGCATATATTTTCATCATATTATTCAAATATAAGTAACATTTTGTGTTTCTCGTTGGTATTTAATGAATCATATCCTAAAAAAGATTTGAGCAGTATATGTACTCAAATCTTAGGTATCATGCTCAGAGTCTTTAACAATAATTCTGGCTGCTTCTTGCTGATTAATACAAACTATTAATTAATTATTTGTATAATATGATATTAGTACATATGCTAAGAAGCATTTGACACTGAATTCACATGTATCTAGCTCAAAATGAGGAAAAATAGATGACCTGAGAGCTGAATTTGAGCTTGAGTTTTTCTGATGATTTTGGCCCCAATCAACAGAGCAAGTATTGACTCAAATGCTGGAGTATTTCTCGTGCAAAGAAAGGAGTTATATCTGTGATTGATAAGGTAACAGCCTACTGGTATATGTTAAATGATTATAGCTCAGCCAGAACTATAGAGTAGTTGACACTAATATCAGCTCCCGGTCACAAATTTAAATTTTATCTAACTTCCAGTGCATTGTATATTTCATTGCATTTATATGTTTTGACCTTGTATAAAGGCAATGTAAATGTTATCAGTATTTCTTTGACCTACATGTAAGAACCAGATATTGTGAACATTTTTATTTTGTGACAAATAGAAAAGAACGTACCTGTGTTCAACTTTGACAATTTTAATTGGTAACCCATTTTTCATGTGTAAATGGATCTACCAGTATGACTGGTCAGAGAGTTTTTAAATTTTCAAAGCCTCTTGCTATTAGTTGTTGATGGTAAAGGGGGTTAGGGGGATAGTTTTGGGAGGGTCGGAGAGGTGTCTGAGTCTGTCATAAGCTTTTTTTGATAGAAAAATAAATCAAACAGATATTATCAGTTTACTTTTTGAAGATTTGTGGTTTTTACCAAGATATTTTATGCTGGCGTAGTTGTCTCCCTTTTTGATATCATAGTTGCTACCACAGGCATACATATATGTAGAAAGACTGTAAAGACTGTCTATTAGGTCCCAAATGTGAATATAAGAGGAAAAGAAGCTTCTTATATTCATGTTCAGGACCCAATAGACATTCTTTCTATATGGGCCTGTGGTTGCTACATTACATGTTAAAAAAAAATTATCAGAACAAAATTATAAGTTATCAGAACTTCTGAATAGATACTTTTCACTGTCAGAAATATTTATTATGACTCTTAAAGATAAAAAGCTGTTTGTAAACATCTTTACTTCAGAAGGTCCGTTAAATTTAAGAATATACCTAAGTCTGAGAATTTACTCAATTCAATTTACTCCTGAATTCTGATTGGCTGTGAAGCTGGAATTGAAAATTTTCAGACAAGCAATTTTGAAATGTTGTTATCATGCCCAGCATAGCTGGGTTATGGAAATTCATACATACATGTGTCATTGACACCTCTGAGGATGGATATATAAATTAAGTAAAGATGTATGCTTTTATTGCATGTCACACAAATTTAAGTTCTTCTTGAGAAGCTAAAGTGTTAAGGAGATACTTCTTGCACACACAAAAAAGTAACACCTACCTAAGCACTCATCTGCAAATACTAAAGCCTTAGATACAGAGTCATAATTTAAACCCAAAATGTTACGTCCCTTTTTTGTTTGTGATCCACCATAAAAGGGTCCAATAGAATACAAAATGGAAATATTTCTGTTCAAAATGATATGAGATGATTTTGTTTTTACAGAGACCAGATTCTTCAGAAGCCTGAGCTTACAGGTGCATCATCATGGCACTACCACAGGAAAAAGGTATGTACTCCTAAATATCACAGTAAAACTTGTATCTGACCTGCTCAGGGACACAAGATAACCAATATTTTTATGT